>ML811367.1:13167-35171 GCA_009831015.1 Picea engelmannii | reverse complement strand
CCGATGTGGGTGACATCTGTCAATAACATGAGTGATAGATTAGATGTGAGGTATGGATAAAAGAAGACTAAAAAATTTACAAAAAGACGTACAAAAAATAAAAATCCTAGTGTAGTATGGCTACGCTCAGGCGTAAAATTTCTTTAAGTACAACCCGTTGACGGGTTCTTTGGGAGGATGGACTTTTGGGGAGGCCAGGATGTATATGCCTTTAGTGAGGCAATGTTGGATGATGTAGAGTCCATGACAGAGGGATTTGAATTTTCCATGGCTGAGGGTATCGTGAGTGATATCGTAAGTGAGGACGAGGTCTCCTTTGTGAAATGAGCGAAGGTTGACATGGCGATCAAAGGTGGCCTTTGACCATTTTTTGGCTACTTCATTTTCTGTAATGAGGATCGACGATATTCATCCAGGGACTCTAAGTTCAACAAACATTGTTCCATTGGAGCAGTGTCAGGTAATAGCTCAATGGCAGTACGTAAGGTGGGAATTTTTCACTCGATGGGAAGAGTGGCCTCAACTCTGTGGACTAGATGAAAAGGTGTGAAACCAGTGGCAGTTTTGACTATTGTGTGATAAGCCCAGAGTGAGAAAAATAACATATGATTACAATTGATTCTATGTTTGTTAACCATGCGATGCAACATGGTTTTGAGGACCTTGTTAACTTCTTTTACCTCTCCATTAGAATGAGGGTAGTATGGTGAGGCAAACTCGTGGGAGAAGCCTAACCTGAAAGCGAGTTCCATGAAAATCTAATTCTCAAAATGTTTCCCATGATCAGAGATTAGTTGGAGTGGTACTCCAAAGCGGGATATGACGTGGTTAAAGAAAAAATGTGTTGTTGTGTTAGCGATGTTGTTGAACGTAGGCATGGATTCAACCCACTTGTTAAAGTAATTGTCTGCAACAACTATGTATTTGTGTCCATTGTTGGATGGAGGGTTTCAAGTCATGAGGTCGATGCCCCATTTACAAAAGGGACCAAAAGTGATGACTGGGTGTAGAAGAGCAGGTGGTGTGCATGATTTGTTGGCATAGAGTTGGAATTTATCACATCATTTCATAGCATGGATGTAGTCGTGAAATAATGTAGGATGAAAGTAGCCCGCGTGGATGATTTTCTGGGCGGTGTACATCCTTGAGGGATGGCCCCCACAAGCACCGTTGTGGTAGTCGTTCAAGACTCTGCCGGCCTCATCAATAGTCAAGCATCGACGGAGTATGGTGTCGACACCTCGCCGATATAAGATATCCCCGATGAGGAGGTAGCGGGGTGCCTGGTGACGAAATTTTTGTGTTCGGAGATAGATGAGAAGATTGCCATACCAAGGGTCATCCGAGGGGATGTAAAATAGATGTTCATCAGGGAAGTTGGTATTGACTAGTGAACTGGTAGTTTCGGAGGGAAATGCCATGATAAGTTCAGCGAGAAAATTTACCGTTAATTTACCGACAACTGAGAATGTATTGCATGGGTTTGGAATCTGCTATGACTTTGGTAGTTCAAAGAAGAATGCAATGGCGCAACTTCTGGACTGCGAGGACGATTGCAAGGGCTAGTTTCTCTTTGTGATTTTATTTCAAGGGTGTTGCTAAGAGGTTTTTATTAATGTAGTAAATGACATGCTCGCAGCCATCATCTCCAATTCGAATGAGAAATCCTTCTACTGATATGGATGAGGTCAATATGTAGAGGATATAGTCTTGGTTATAGTCGAGTGGACTAATCAAAGGGGCATTGGAGAGAGCTGTTTTAAGATCATCGAAAGCATTTTGGGCATGTTCATCCCAGTGGAATGGGATGTCGTGGCGTAGTAAGTGAAGGAAACCATGTGCTCGAGTGGCATAGTCTGGGAAAAACCACCGTAAAAGGTTAGCTTTTCCTTGTAGGCTCTGTAGTTGGCGTAAATTCTAAGGAGGGGGAATTTTCATGATGGCTTGGAATTTGAGGGGATCCATGGTAATACCTCTTTGGGAAACAATGAACCCAAGAAAGTGACAAACAGTGACGCATAATACACACTTGAGGGGATTCAAGCGGATATTGTACCAACAACACCTTTGAAAGATGATTCCTAGATCATTGAGATGTTGAGTGTGTTTCTTGGATCGAGCGGTGAGGTGATCCAAATATGCGAGGATGATATGAGCCAAGTAATGAAAAACATATGTCATGGCCCATTGGAAAGTGGCACCGACATTCTTGAGGCCAAATGACATGACACGATATGCAAAGGTGCCCCAAGGGGTAGTGAATGCGGTCTTGTGTTGATAGGCGGGGTGAATTTGGATTTGGTTGTAGACAGAGAAACCATTCATGAATGACAAAGCCTCGTGACCTACACAATCATCGATAATTTGGTCGATGAAGGGCGTTGGAAAGTTGTCTTTGGGACAGGCGTGATTGAGGTTGCGAAAGTCCATATAGACATGGATAGTGCCCTATTTTTTGTTAACATGGACAGGGCTGGAGACCCATGATGTATAGGTGATGGGGTAAATAAAATCTGCAACGCGTAATTTGTCAATCTTGGCTTTGATGGCCGCTGCTTTGGATGGGTGTAGTGGTCGCTATTTTTGGTGGACTGGTGTGATATCAAGCCAAGTGTTGATGCGATGTTTGATGATAGAGGGGTCAAGGCTGGGAATTTCCATGTATGACCAAGAAAAAATGTCCCGATATTTCTGGAAGAGATCTTTGTAAGTAGTAATTTCATCAGGAGTGCATGTGGTGCCAATAGTTATTTCCTCGATGACTGCCTTTTTGATGGAAATATTGATTTTAATGGTGGGGGAAATGTTGGCCATATTTCCTTCTTCAAAAGAATTAGGGGAAGGGATAGGGTTGTTGAACCAATTGATATGCCCTGATGGGATAAAATCCTTGGTTTCGACTGCGTATATTGGGTGTTGGTTATGAGGCGTGAAGGCTTCCTGTGAAAGAAAGAGTGATTGGTGGTGTAGCACATCCCATGGGTCATCAAGGGTGATTAATTTCTCGAGTATGTCATCATCACAGTGGAATTGTTGGGAATATAAGGGATATAGAAGAGGAATATTGGTGACTATCATCATGTGATTGTCGTCTGGTGATGAAGAAGCAGGGGGAGTGATGCAAGGAGATTGTGATGGTTCACTCAACATAAACCAAATATTGAGATACCGAGGGTTAAAAATGGTAGTCGGGCATAAAATTTATGTGGGGAAATAAACGGGGGAATTGGGGGGATTTGGGGGTAAATCCTCATATAAGTCATCCAAGAACCATGGGGGAGTAGGGAGTGCCTCAGGTTCTGGTGAAAATACATGAACCATAACAAGTGACGGGGTAAGGGTATTCACTGGTTTTGCTGGAGGAGAGGGTGTGTGATTTTGAATAAGGGCCATTTGGCGATGCCTGTATTCAATGATAATAAGACATTGATATGTGAAATGATCGAGTGATTCACATAAGGAGAAAGGAAATATCATCAGTTCATTGAATGAGGTCATGACATAATGGATGTTGGTGATGTGAGTTGGGGTGGGTCCTTGCTGAAAATTCTGGTGTACGACTGTTAGCGTCTGCCAGAATTGAGGTAACGCTGGACAATGGTGTGTGTAATGGCCATATTATGAATAGATGGCACATGCAAATTTGGTCTGCAGTCCTTTGTTACTTATGTTCGGGGAGATAGAGGCAGTATTGGAGGAAGCGATGAGCGATGGTGGTGCTCGAAGGAGTTGAATGAGATTATGTAACTCGGGGAGAGAGGGACATCGATTAGTGGGGTGTCCTTCTTTCTCGCAGAGTGCACAAGGAGGTTGGATGTGAGGAGGGAGAGGGGCAATGGGCTCTCTCTTCTTTCGTCTACCGCAACCTATAATGATGGCATTATCAAGAGGGGGTGAGGGTGTTGCTTCAGGAATAGGTATTGGAATCCACATCGGAACTCCTTCGGTTTGGGGAGGGAGGGATGGTTGAGGGACCATCTCAGGCGGATGTAGATACCAAACTAGGATTTCCAGTACCATGTTAGGAAGGGTAAGCATTGCAGCTACCTGGAAATATTGTATACCTGGTGGGGGGTAAAAGAAAGGGATTTGGGTAATGGATTGGGGGACTGTTTCCCATATTGGGATATGGCCCTGGGGGAGGGGAAGATGAGGAATTGGTCGAGATGAGCTAGTTACAGGGGGTTCCTGAGGGATAAGTTATGTGACTAGTGGGATGTTAGGGATAAAAGAGGCCTCGGTGGGAGGGAGAGTATCTTCATTTGTCATTCCATTGGAGGATATGACACATACTTGGGTTGAGGGATGGAAGAGCGGCGGTGCTCTATGGTATGTCCCTAGTAAGGATGGGTCTTTGAAGATTCTGGGGCCCATCTCGATGAGTGGTTAGGAATCAGGATTATTGTGGATGAAAGGGAGGATGTTATCGATGTTGGATGAGGGGTTGGGCTCATAATGTGATACTTGATCGATGGTAATGATTTTTCCGTTATGGGGAAACAACATGGTTCAGAACACAAAAGAGGCGAAGACCTTCATAGCATACATGTAGCTACGACCAAACAAGATATTTTAGTCGATCAGGGCATTGATAACCTTAATGTCAATCAGAATGGTTTTTCCCCTGAGCTTGATGAGGACATTTTGGAAGAGTCACTTGGTGGATGAGGGTCTTCCATCGTAGGCTCTTAAGGTAATGGAATATGATATAAGTTCGAGGGAACCAATTTTATGCCAAACAAATTTTGACATAATGCACGTGGATGCATCGTCATCAATGATGTAGCGATGAACTGTAATGTTCCAGATTTTAAATGGGATTTGAAAAGCAATGAGAGCAGGGAGGTGAGGTTCTTCGTTATCGATATCAAATGTAATGAGTCGAGTATCCGTAGGGTCGACTGCCCCGAGGGCGGAAAGTAACAACTTTCGTTGAGTATCAAAAGTTTGAAGGACTTCTAAGACCGACATAGAAGCAAGAGATTGTTCCAAATCATCGATCAAACTGTAATTATGAGTCGCCCTAGCCTGAGGGTTGTGTATATTCTTACGTAAGGGGATTCGAGGAATACAAAGGGGTGGGTCAGTATTAGGGTGAGGAATCATCAAAGGGGGCCCAATTATGACTGGGGGTGCATCCGAGGTGGTGGGAGCAGATGCAAGAGTTGCACTGTATTGACGATTGTGTGTTTGTAGAAGAAATTCTTCCTCACTAGTGAGGAGGATAGTACAATTGGCAGGATTGCCTGGATTGGGATATTTTCCTATCTTTTTTAGGGTAGGTTGCATGTCTTATTGGGTTTTCATTACCCCCTGGTGTGGGATGGGATTTAGCAGGACGACTGGGGGTGGTTGTTGCACATATTGTTGTCAGGTCTGCTGGGGGGTAGGCGGTGCCGGGGGATGTGGTCCACTTACAGATTCTTTCATCCGTTTAAAGTCGACGATTTGGGGGCAATGGTGAGTATAGTGACCAAACTCACCACAAAGGGCAAAAGGGAAATTTGTCTGAATATTGTTGTTATTTTTCCCTTGGTGTTTATTATTGCCCCCTTGAGGGTTTTGGTTCCCTGTGTTTTGGTTGCCCTAAGCAGGTTGGTTCTGCTGAGGTTGGCTCTGGTTTCCTCTTGGTCTGGGATTTTTATTGTTTCAGTTTTTTCCTTTATTTCTGGCATTGTTCAATTGTTGGGATGGATTTTTTGTATTCAGTTCAAAATTTTGATATTGCTGAATGGGATAGGGTTGAACAAAATTAACCTCGATGTGTGGATGTCCTTGTGGTGGAGCCATGGGATGTGGAGGGCCAGAAAATGGGAAGTACAGATTGTGTTGTGGCAATGATCCATAAGGTACCTAGGAAGGCATGGCGCTTTCTCTTGTGCTTAGGGTATAGGATGAGGTAAAGGGATTACAAGTGCTTGGTTGAATAGGTGGGCATATTATGGGTGTTGGCGGGAGTCCACTGATGGGTGGAGGCAAGGCAACAGGGTATGACTGTTGGTAAGGAGGAGGAGGATAATAAGAGATTCCTCCATATGTCAGTGGATATTTGGGTGTGCCATATGTGGGTGGTTGTTGAGGTTGTGGGTTGTGGTGTGTAGTGTTACTGATCAATCCATATGTTGAGTGAGACATCCCCAGTTTGTCTTGGCCGAATGGCAGGGGTCTTGGGGTGTCTTGGAGTACCATGTATAGGTATTCAAATTGGGCGTAAATGAGTTTGAACTATTGGGTCTTGCTAATGGCTTCTTCTTTAGACTAGGGGAAGGTGGTGGCCACATATTTGGCAAGGAGGAAAACAAGTGATTTGAGGAACCAATTGAGACATTGTTGGGGGGTAGCATCAACTTTGCAGAGACTATGTCACCAACGCCATTATGGATGTGGTCAACAATATGTGTGGAGGTGGTTTGTTTGAAGTCTGAGAGTATTTCAAGGGCATTACAATGACAAACGGGTAGTTGAAAGAAGGTCAAAAATGCTTTGGCCAAGGATTCAAAAGTTGCGTGGGACCCATATTTTTCTTCTACATACCATTTGGCTGATGGGCCAGTGAGAGTACACTAAAATAACATCAATCAGACAGAATCATCTATGATGTTGTTTGAAGAACACCATAGGTGAAAGGTCATGATATGGTTGGAGGGATTGTCTCTTGCTTTTCCTTCAAACTTGGGGATGTCTGAAAGGATTTTGGTAGCCATTACAGGCCATGTGGGGTTGTGCAATATAGGATCATTAGTGAGTTTAGTCAGATTCGGGATATTGAGGGAAGCTAAATATGGCATATGGGGTGGTGGCAGAGGATTAAATCTGGTCATAGTGTGAGTGGTATGAGTACCTGATCCTTGGAGGGGGCTAGGTGGGTTTGTACTTCCTCCTTGAGAAGAAGTTGGCATCCCGATTCCATGTAAAGGAGAGCGAGTGGAAGGTTGACCTTAGGAAGTGAACCCAAGTAGGGTGGAACCAAGCAATGTTGATGCCAAGATAGTGGCACTCATAGGGGTGTGAGAAGGGGGAGCCAATTATTTGGCAAGACTAGTAACTCCTCCTAGAATAGGAGGGAGATTTAACAAGCGTCTGGAACGACGGGGGTTCTGTGAGTCCTCTATGATGTCTGACTAGTTGAGTGAATGTGTGTGAATGGTGGTGAGAACAATAAGTAAACAAGAGTCATTGCTGCAATTTATTGAACCTTCAAAATATGTTTCCAAATTAGATGTAATCAAAAGGGAATCATACATAAAGTGTTTTGATAAAGAAGCATATATGTGGATAGGTGAATTTTTTTCGCGTGGAAGAACAAAGAAAACAAATGCTCGTGTCCTAAAAGATGTAACGTCTTTCTTCTTAAATAGCACTGGACCTTCCAATAGCACTCGAGAGTGGGGTCTGAATCCATCAGAAGAGAGACTAGTGAAGGATGAAGCAATCAGTTATAATGAGGGGTAGAGGAGGCATATCCCGAAAGAACTGGCAATATTTCCCAATAGCCACACAAAATCTGATCAAGGTGCAATTGCAGCCCACAATTGCCACCTAGGTAGATGTCCTAAAATTTTGGTCACTAGGTACCTCAGTCAAAGTGCGACATTTATATTTTTGGTCTAAGAAATGGGTTACAGGATGGATCCCGTCCAAGAGGTGGGTGCCTCAAGGGGGGATGCACAAAACAACTGGACCTCGGCCTTCAACCCTTCACGGTTATTTCCCTGCCTTATGGTGTTAGGAACACTTGACTTGGAGGATTTAAATTTCCCTATTTGACAACTTATATTGTTTTGAAAATGTGAGAACCAGATAACGAGGAGTTATTTGGATGCCTATCCCCAAGATCCTACCTAGCCAAAAAAAAAATTTCGCACCTCTTGTGGAGGAAAACTTAGTGAGTGTTTTAGAAAATTTTAGATGTGTTTGTGTGAGATATTGGGGGTGTGAACCAACCTCGTTGAAATTAAATGGGAGTGGATAGTTTTGTCAAGAAAAGGGGTGGGGTGTTTCAGAATCCCGTTGGAGGAAACTTACTTTTACCTCCACAACTTCTATATAAAACTATGTGAGTGATTGGTGATCTTGTGTGTGAACAAGTGAAAGTGTGCCAAGTTTTAATAAATTAGGTGTCACCTTGCTGCATGTGGACTTCGCTTGGTCTTTACAAGTCTTTGATTACTACAACCTTGCGGAATTTTAAAGTCCCTAGGAAACTAGCATGTGGACATGTGAGTCCTTTACTATTCCTTTAACCCCTTATTGTGGTTTAATCTAAGAAAGCTTTCAAACTATCCTAGTTTGTTCACATGTGGGCATGTATGGGCCCGTTACAAAACCTTTAAACTTACCTAGTGAGTTAATATAAGAAATTGATTTTCAACACTATCCTATATTTGTAGCATGTGGGCATGTATGGGCCCTTACAATCTTAAAATGTGTTTGAAAAATAAACTAAGAGGAGTCCCGAGGGGGGATGTTGTCCTCTCCTAAAGATTTTGTCTATTTAAGGGAGACAAAATTATCCCACAACCTCTTTCTGATTCTCAAGGTCGCTTTGAAGCACGAGAGAAGAGCATACTCAACGATTTTTATCCAATTTCTAGTCCCAATGCAAGTTTTATATGTGATGTAGAGTGATTCCAACTTAAACTTTAGTCAAAGTGGGCCATCCATGTGGAAAAATGACAAAACGGAGGAAAAGTTATGATTTTACTCCTAAGTGCCTATGTGTTTTGAATAATCCCTTTATATGGAGAGGGAATGTAAGTGTAGTGCAGATTACAACATGCATGGAATAAACTTTAAGAAGGCTATGGGCCTTCCACAGATCATAAAAAGATTACAATGTATATTTTTCTGCATAGGTGCACAGGTCTCAGACTAGAAAGAGGTGCTTTGAGTGCCAATGCGTGAACTAAAAGAGATTGATGGGTGCAAGTGTGTAGAAATCACTGAGCAATACAATGATTTTGGCGCACATGTGCAGGATGCACAATTGTGGGCCGATAAATCCATGCACAACTGTTACACGACCGTGAAGACAATTTCAGATGAAATTCCTTCAACTCAGCTTTGAATTTGGCTTCCTGTAGGTCAGCTTGGGCTGGTTATGGTACCTGCAGGTTAAATAAACAAAAAGAAGAGCTAAAATAACTCAAATGGGGCAGGAAACTGATACCTTTCCCTCATGGAGTCACCAATCTGTTGCACCTCTTTTGTCACCTAAATGAGAAAAACAGAGGTGATTACCAGCTTAGTTGGGTTAGCTACGCAAGACAATGGTAAAGGAAAGGGTTAGAAGAATAAATCATAAAAGACTAAGCTAAGAATTAAACTAGGAATGATAAAAGCAATTCAACTATAGTGCATAAGGACATAAGAATAAGAAACAAACAAGACTCATGTCTCCAATGGAAAGGATTGTATTAGTGAAAAGAAAACACCAAAGATAAAGGGGGACTTTGGGTCCTTTCTTCCTCCAAGGGAGGGCTCTTGGACCCCCAAGATTGAGCTCTTCTTACAACTTGAAAACTTGAAAGAAATGGTGAAAGAATCCCAAGCTAATTTACTCAAGAGGTAATGTGAATAGCTCAAATGGAATGGTGCTAGTATGCTCTTGATAAAAAAAGAGGATTCCCCAAGAGAATAGCAACAACATAACCTTACAAATGAATTCCTTGAAGATGTAGTGCACCCATGGCCTCTTTTTATAGCACAACTTTGAGGTATTATGCAACCAACTTTTAGTGTGAACAAGGGGTTGTTTAGGGCACCTTTAGGTATTTGACCAGCCATCCAACCGGATTCAGTCGAGATTTTGATGTCAAATCGACTTGGAAGCTGAACCAGAAGTGGGTGGGAGGCCGAACAACATCATAAATGTGTTGCATCGTGCGCATGTGCACTTTTCCTGCGTTTCTTGGTGGTGCATGTGCGCGCGCTACCTGTATAGTCATAGCGCATCCCGATTTTATAACTGGTTGTATAGTTTTGGACCTTTTGGAAATGCTTTTTTGGTAACTTTGGTCCGTGGGTGAACTTAATAGCTATTTGGAGATGCTGGATTCTTGTAACCATTTGCAGATGAAATTTCAGTGATAAAAACCTCTGTGGTAGAAGGATAAAAACAATTTCACGCATGTGTTTGCTTCTTGGTGTCAGTCAAAGTGTGAGATCTTCATCACATTGAGCAATGTGGACTGCGTGCGGTTATGGGTCCATGGTTGCGGGATAATTTTTGAATTCTTGCCTTTGGTCCTGGTCAAATACTTATGCGGGGCAAGCATGTTGTAGGCTTTCCAGTCTCCAAGGTTGAAGTCGCTAAAATTCAAGGTTGCGAGCTTATCCTGGTTGGCGCGAAGTGCACGTATCCCTTTCGGGAGGTATGTCATGACCAAAGTATAGTAAAAATCTTTGGGCACACTGTTTCGGTTGATGTTTTCACTTAGAGGGGGTAGGTAGGTAGGTAGAATGCTCAAAATCAGCTTGGCATTTGTGATATCATCTCTATACTTCGTTCTTGTCTCTGTTGTGGTTTTGGAAGTTCTTGCTCCAAGAGCATTCGATGGAGAAGCTTGGAATCCTCCTGTGGACGATGCTTGCACACCTACAAACATCCTTCTTTCTAACATGACTTTCTCAGTCCTGAGATCAACGAGTACTTCCTTCGTAGATTCTTCAAGTGCACTAAGCTCTTCAGACATACGCGCTCGGGGTAAATTATCGGGGTCGCAATGATATTAGAAACTGCACACAAATGAACAACAAAGGCGTGATGATCACTGTATACACTTGCTAGTCTACGGGCTTCAAATTCTCAGTTGGAAAAAGTGTTCTTCGGGCATGGCACAATGAGATAAATAGGCAATCTTGGAAATAGTTTTCTTTGCAATGGGTATGAATCTCATTAATTCTTGTTATGTCCATTATGGCGCAGTCCGACGGTCTTGTGATGAGCCATCAATTCTTTTCAACCCGTTCGGAGCGGTGGTCGAATGGAAATATCGGACTCCAACGACTATATTGCTTCTCCATGGTGAAGTGCCCTATGTCGCTGTTCTGATATCCCGACGAAGCTCCAATTATGAAAAGTTTCTTCCTACGAGGTACCCTTAGGAACATGTTGTAACCTTTCAATCTTAGAATTCTTCTTACTTATCTTCCTAGCCTTCTTTCCCATGAGCTTTGTCTCAATGGTTCTTTTGTCATTCTGATTCTTGGACATAGTCACTTCGCGTTGCTGAGATTATTTCCTAGGATTCAGGTGTATCAATTCTTCTTTATCTGGGGTAGACTTTGGTATGTCTTCTAATGTTCCTGTAGATTCGACATTTGGGCTTCTAGTGTCAGGAAAATTTGATCTGTTCTCCCTTTATTCAATCAACTGTGAAATCTTCCGGGTCATGAGATGTTTTAACTCTTGTATCTTTTGTTCTAAGACTTCTTCTTCTTCCTTATTTCTAACTCTATCTCTATAAATCCAAGATTTTCCTAGTAAAATGGTAAACGGGGTGCGGTCTTCAATGAATTTAATAATCTCAAAGTCTTCTTTTGTCGAAGTTCCATTGACTATCATAGGTATCTAAGTGAGTTTTCCACATAACATCATCAATTTTCCTCTAAATAGTCCTATTCCTCCTAATGTAGGGATCATAGCAGGCTTTCCTATAGCTTCCCAAGTTCTTTTTGGCATAATGTTCACTGGTGTCTCTTCATCAAGGACAAAGCCAATGTTGAAGTCTCCTATTCTTGTTTCAATGCATTTTTTTTCTTTGAAAATATCTGATAGCCTAACATATTGGTGGTCATTAATGGTCTCTTTCATTCGTATCAATACCTTCTCTGATTCCTACTGGAGTTATGCCTCTTCCAGATCTGCCTTAGGGTTTTCTTCATTCAAATTCATTCTTTCAAGCTTAGAAATCATTATGGGGCAATCCAACACTTCATGGTCCAAAGCTTTGCAACATAGGCAACTAGATCTTACACCAGGGAATTCCTTAGCTAGATGGCATGGTTTTTTGCAACTATAACAGAGTGTTAACCCTCTCTTTATTTTATACAATCCCCAAATTTTTCTATACTACACACTAGGATCATGGTAGCTATCCCACAAACAATTATTTCTAGGTCTTGCATCCATTTGTTAGTCCAAACATTCTTTCTATGCATAGGTATAAAATATCTATCACTATTCTTATTAGATCTATTCATATCAAACTTTTTTTCATCTAGTAATGCCTTAGTTTTTAATCTAGGATATAATTTATCAAACATACCTAGATCCATGCTCTAGAAACAAAAATTTCCACTTATCTTACTTCTACAGAGCACAAAGCTTCCAGATCTAAAAACTTATAACTATTCTTACCTTTATTAGAGCACAAAGCTTACAGATCTTACCTCTTTTTTGCAGATCTGACTTCTTTTCTTCAGAAACTTCCACTTTTACTTTTATTAGAGCACAAAGCATTCAGATCTTGCTTCTTTTCTTCAGATATGACCTTCTTTCTTTGGCACAGAGATTTTTAGATCAAGTGGAATACTGCGCACGAGGGCACAGATCCACGCACAGAGCTTCCACAGTTTCAGGATTAATCTTTGCACAAAGCTTCTTCTTCCTCGGTTCCCAACAGTCACAGATTCAGGTCCCAACAACATAACCATTTGTTGGCATAGGGGAAGACCCAGGGTTCAATGCTACAAGAGCGCACCAACAAAACCCTAACTATCAGCCCTTTTGGCAACACCTGTGAAGCAAATGAAGTCTCACTCGAGGTAGAGGCAGGGGTGGTTGCAGAACTTAAGTGTCTACAACCTAAGATGGGACACAGATCTGTGATTATATCGCTTACAAAGTACTTTGCATCCAACATTCGTCAATATTCAACCCTTATTATACTTTGCAAATAACACAAAGCATCACAACATTCATTTAGATCTGAAGGATTTCAGTACTTAACAACAGTAAAACAAATCAGATCCAATAGACCAGCACTAAGAATCTTCATACATGTCAGATCTACATTCACATACATCTAAGAATCAAAAATAATAAATAGATCTATCTAAATATATCAAATCACTTAGCAAATAATCACATCAATGCATCAGAACAAGGCACAGAGCAGAAAACACAGGATTTACATGTTTCACCCCCACATTGGGGCTACATCTACCAAATCTTCTTCTATATTATCATCAGCTAAGCGGTTACAAGCACAGAGCCACCAAACCCTACTGCGCACAGGACAAAAGATCTGTGCAACTTGCTAGATCCTTCTTCCTTGTGTTATAGCACAAAGCCTTCTAGAACTTCTTACAATAACTTTCACTCGGCTTCTGCAAGTCTCTTATAGGCACTAAGCTCTTACAAATCTTAATTTCACTTAACATACATCACATAGACATACTATTTGAATCTCTTCCCTTTTCTTATATTTTCCTATCTTCTATTTATACATACAAAATGGGCCTAAGCATGGGTGAACCCACAGGCCAACATCCCTTCCCCATTACATATTCCCCAAAACCCAAAGAGGGACCCAAAAGTGGGCCGAGATTCTGCAATCTCCACTTCGTCTGGTGCTCCATCTTCGACAGGCTATCGAAGTCCCAAAAATGGTTAAATATGACCAAGTGTTCCCAAACCTTGGTCAAGGGCCAACACATGCACACACCTTTTCTTTTATTTGGCAAGAGTTTATAATTACAAATCTAAAATGGTAAGAACTAGGGTTTCTAAGCAATACTAACCAGGTTTTGGAATGCAGGTCAATGATAGTGTCACAAGGGTATGGAGCAAATGTAATCAATGGGAAATTAATAGGGAAATTAGAAGATATAGATTGTGATAAATGATCAAAGAAAATGATAAATTAATCTTGAAAGAATAAAATGACTCAAAATTTACAAAATCATTTGAGGAAATAACAAGAGGCTTCCTCAATTTTTTCACCAAGAGATTTCATTGCATTTACTAGTTCTTTGACTCTCAGAAAGTACTTCCCAATAGTTTCATCTTCTTTCACCTGCAGTTGTTCAAATTGTACTCTATAGGTTTGAAGCTTGGCATCCTTTACCTTCTCATTACCTTCATAACTGCTAATGCGTTTGTCCCACATGTCTTTGGAATTTTCTAAGTGCATAACTTTTACAAATTCTTCTTCTGCAATCCCACTCAGAATAACATTCATAGCCTTAACATTGAAGCTAAATTCTAGCTTGTCATCCTTATTAGCTAGTATAACTGGATTTACATAACCATTCTCTACAACATCCCAGACATATGCACCTAAATCCATTATGTAGGTTCTCATCCTAACTTTCTAGAAGGAAAATTTTGTTCCATTGAATAGAGGGGCCTTATTGGTTGAAGTTCCTTCATGGCTTGACATGTTTAAGCTTACTGATCTACCTTTAAATAAAAGGAACAGACTTTTATACCAATTGTTGGACAACTGATAGGTGGGTGAATCGGTTGTTATTGTGCTTAAGCAATTATGCCCATTGTAAAACTCTTTACAGAACACTCAATGACGATCACAATAAGGAAGGAAAGTAAGCAATAGAATATTCAACATCAATCACACACATGAAATATACAGAGACAGATATTTCCTAAGGAAACCCATAAAGGGGAAAACCTCTTCTTCTTGATATGAAAAGTAATATTTGTTTTCTGTACATTATCATTCTTATGAGCTCCAACTCTTCTTGAGGCTACAATCTCTATTTTATAGGCAACAACTTGCTGAGAGAACCGACTCTCTGGTTTCTCTAGCACCCACTAGAAGGAAGCACCAACTCCATGAGTGTTCCAACACCAAATGGATGGAAGCACCAACTTCCAGTCACATAGGGACCAAGCTGTATAACAAAGAACAATAGTTCTCCCTTGCACCACCCTACCACCCTGGTTTTTCTGGCTACAACTAGATGGAGGCTACAACTCCCTATGTTCAAGAACCCACTTAAAAATTTGGGGACACCAGTCCTCCCTAACACCTCCCTACCACCCTGAAATATAAATATTTGCTTTCTTGAATTTATGAGAGTGATACAACATTTATCTATGGCGTACCACTCTCATCACCGTTCTGCTACACTGGTCTGATCTGCCTGCTTCTGTGTCTCTCTACACACCTCTCTTGTGATTTTTGATCTCCTACATTTTATACTCTGTGATCCATATCACTTCTATGCACTATGCGTTTGCATGATCTTCACTGCATCACTGTTCTACCCTGCAGGTAGTTCATTGCGTCTCTTCCTCACAACTTCATAGCTAACTCCTAGACCCACTTTGAATTCTCTGTTCTGCATGTTTTTGTCATGTCGAGTCCTTTTCCTGATCATCATCACACCTCTTTGTCTTCACTGGGAGTTATACTTAGTGTGCTCATCATATGTAGGCATTATTCTCATATTCCTTATCTTCTCTAGCTATCAAAACTCTTCGTCTTCTCTGTCAGTTACAACTAGTCAATTATGGCTTCTTTGGCTTCTAAGCCCCTTCCCTCATGTGACTATCAGCGGTGACCAAATGCTTATTCAAAAGGCACTTCTTGATTTCTGTCTAGTGAGTGCTAGCTCTATTTCACGATATGACCTTGGGCTATGAGCTTCATGTGACCACGCGATTGCAAGCGCTTCTATAGGAAGTTTGAGGGAAACCCGCTTTTCAGCCCGCAATTCACTACGAGCCTCCACATGTCCTTTCTAAAAATACATGGTTTCAATTGCAGCCCATTCATGAAAAATTAAGGCTCTAGAATGTTTTGGCCCCATAATGGAGCATGACTGTTGATCTACAATCCCTTGGTGATGCTTCTCAATCAACAACTATTATTATCCTTCCTTTCCTGTCTTTCACGCGTGATCTCATAAATAAATTTCGCGCATCTTCAATCCCCGCAATGTGACGAGACTGTCGATCTTACGATATTGACGGTGCTCATGAACGAACAGTTCAGATCTTCCCTATTAAGTCTGCAGACCAGATCTCACCTTCCTAAATCAATGGTTGAGATTTACTTTGTGATTCGGGCTCCGGGACTTTCAAATCTCAAACCCTATTGCTGTTGACTAGATATCTTTCAGAATGGAAGATCTACTGACATTTGTTCTCTTCAATTGAAAGCTCTGCCTTCTTTCATTTTTCCACGTGTGATCCTTAGCCTCAATGATGAGGTGACACATGGCCTTCCAAACCAATGGATGAGATCGATTTCGCCTTTCGGGCTTCTGGAGTTTCGATTCTCAAACTCTGCTTTCTCCTAAATAATTTCACCTAGAGTCCACAATCCAACGATGCATGTCCTCTTTTAATCCAACAACTATCCTCCACTTCAGAACTTCAACCTTCGAAAATATCAAACCTTTCTCCTTTGTGTTTTTCCGTAGAAGCTTCACCCAAAGTTCACGATCCGTTGACACGTATCCTGCTACACGATCAATGATCGAGAATACACCCGAAGTGATCTTCAGATCAGACGACTCGTATCCACTTCGGGTCTTTGGAATTTGAGACTTCGGGTCTTTGGGAAAGTACTGGTGGTAAAGCTCCAAAAGAAAAACTCCCAGAGTGTCGTAACTCTTGTGTCACTTGATGACGTGTCACATGTCGAGCAGCTACCACGTGTCACTCGGATTTGTGATTTCCACGTACCTCAAATGTTGAATCAACTTGACATTTGTCATTGTCTGATTGCGCCATGTGTCCTTGTTGACGTGGTATTCCATGTGTCCTTGCTAAAGTTTTCTTCCACATGTCCTTGAGGATGATATTTGCTGACATAATCTGTTGACGTATATCTCCTCGATCTAACGGTCATTGTCTGATCTCTAGATCTAACGGCTGACGAAAATTCGCATTCTGGGAATTTTAAATCTCAAAATTTCTTGAGTGTAACCTCCTCGCATATTTATATCCAAAGTGAATATTGTTTTCTTGATCAGGATCTTGGACTGAAGGCTCAATCTTTGTACGATGCAACTTTTCTAGCATGTCAATGAATCCTTTCACATAGAAGTAGCATAACTATGCATTGGACAAATATTCCTAAATGGATTTCTTGAATTTCTTTTTATAGTGTTCATGGAAGCAATTTAGTGCAAAAATGTGGCAAGGAAGAGATTCCATGCACAAAATCCTCTTCCCACGTGCAATAATTGAGAAAAAAAGGCCATATGAGCAAAGATTCATGTTAAGTGTTGGCCCTCGACCAAGTTTTGGGGAAACCTTGGTCAATTTTGGCCCACTTTTGAAATTTGACATGATGGTCGAAGAAGGAGCACTCAGGCAGAGCTGAGATCATGGATCTCACTTATTTTGTGGGCTATGTGGACCCAGTAAGGGGTTCTCTAGGGTTTTTATAATGGGTTTATGGGATGTTGGCCCATGGGTTTTTCCCATGCTTAGGCCTTATTGTAAGGTTTGTTAAAGTATAAATAAAGAGGAATGTATTGTAGAAGGACATCACTAATGCTTTGTGAAAAGGGATGTAAGTGGTCGAGGCTTAGTGCTCGACTGTGATTTTGTGGAAGGTGCTAGTGCTTGTAATTCTTAGTGCGTAGATCTAGTACTTAGTGTAAAGAAGGAGGATCTGGTGCTTAGTGCACAAATCTTTTGTCTTGTGTGGAGTTTGAATTTGTGGCTTAGTGCACAGATCTGACTAGATGTAATATTTTGGAGAATAATAAAGAGGCAAAGCGGTTGGTGGATGTAGCCCCACACTAGGGTGAACCACGTATATCTGGTGTCTCATGGTTTTCTTTGTGTTGTGTTATTTCTTCTATGAACCTACTTAGTTCTTTGATTATTATGTATAATGGATAGATCCTTTGTTTCTTAAGTGTTTTACTTGTGTTAAGGGTAAATGAATACTATATTTAACTTATAATGCTAAGTGATTAGGGTATATAATCATTCGTTGCTACTGTGTCGATATATATTTGATTATGCTATGTGATGTTAAGAAATGCATGCCACCTTCTAAGTGTTAATAGAATATTTTGTGAAGTTCGTTTATCACAAATCTATGTCCCAGCCTGGTTACAAACACCTGCGTCTTGTAACCTCCCCTTGCTTCTACCTCGAGTGAGACTTTGTCTGCTTTACAGGTGTTGTTGAAAGGGCCGGTAGTCAAGGTTTTTTTGGTGCATTGTTAAGCGTTGAACCCTGGGTCTGCCCCTGTGCCAACAAATGGTTATGTTGTCGGGACCTGAAACTGTGATTGTTGGCAATTGAAGTAAAGAAAAAGAGAATATTTGTGCTTAGATCTGTTGTTGAAGTGCACAACACTCTACTTGAATTACGAAGCCGTGTGCCAAGAAAGTAAGTTGTTCTGAAGAAAAGAGGTAAGATCCTAAAGAAGCAAGCTTTGTGCTTTGGTAAGAGAAAGATTAGTGAATTTTTTTGTTTTGAAAGCATGAATTTAAGTATGTTTAATAGATTCTCTCCTAGTCTGAAGGCTAGGGCACAGTTGAAAGAAAGATTTGATTTGAGTAAATTTAATGGAAATTAATAAAGATATGTTATTCTTATGCATACAAAGACTCTTTGGAAAAATAAGTGGATGCATGAACCTAGAATAATTTTTTTTAGATTGCAGGTCCAACACTATGATCCTAGGGGAAGTGCGCAGTACATAAAAGGTTGGGGAACATTTAAGAGAAAAAGAGGATTGAATTTGTGTTATAATTGCAGAAGGCCGAGACATATTTCTAAGGAACTTCCTGAGGCAGGCCCTATTTGTCTTTGTTGCAAGGTTGCTGGTCATGAGGTTGAGGATTTTCCTTGGATTATTTCTAAATTTGAAAGAATGGGCATAAGACAAGAAAACTATGAATAAAGTCAAGAGACTAAGGGCATGTTAGAAAGTCATGAAGAGAAAGGGTCAGAGGAAGTTCAGACTACGTTATTACAGTTGGAAGAAATAATGGATGTTCATAAAGATGTCAGTTTACTAGAAATATTGAAAGCAAAACAATGTATAAGTGCAAGAATAGAAGACTTCGACATAGGCTATGTCTTGGATGAAGAAACACAAGTGAATATTATGACAAAAGAAACTTGGGAAGTTTTGGGAAAGCCTATTGTGGTACCTTCTTTAGGAAGGATAGGCTTTTTTAAAGGTAAGATGACAACTTTATGTGGAAGAGTAACTATTGTACCTATTATTGTTCATGGAACATCGATCAAAGAAGAATTTGAAGTCATTTAGTTTGTTGGAGACAACGCCCCTTTACCACTATTGTTAAGTAAGACTTGGATTGAGAAGGATCAGATCAGAAGGAAAGTAGAGGAAGAAGCTACAGAAAAGAAAAATAAAGAATTAAGGGATTTCATAGCTAGGAAAATAGACCAACTAATAAAAGAATGAGAGTATCAGTCGGGGCAACATAGCAAAGTAACAACGCAGGAGGGACATAACACAAGAGAATTAAATATCAAGGTTGAAAGAATTCCATAAGGCTTGAAGAACCTATCTATACAAGAAATAAGTATGCTCACTCAGGAAATGTTAAGAAAAGGGATATTAACTTCAGAATCCTTGAGGGCACCTCAACAATGCGAATCCACTACGCTAGGAGAAGATAAGAATAAAAATGGAAAGAGGATTCCGTAAACAGTTAAAGAGACTCAGATCACAAGGAAGAAGGCAAGGAAGATCAATAAAAAGAAGGCTAAGTTGGAAAAGATACAAGAAGTTACAAAAAGAAGATGGAGGACTTTGCAGACTGGAACCTCACAAGAGGCAGGTTCGTAGGATTTGAACCTCACTGGAACAATAGGTCCACGTAGAATTGGAATTCACCATGGAGAAGTTATATGACCATTGGAGTTGCCTAGACCGTTATAATTGCGCTCCAGAACGGTTAGAAAACACATTTATGGGCTTATGGACCACTTTTGGATGTTGAGACCATGCCATAACAGATATATTTACATTGATGGAAGCATTTCCTGGCTATTGGAAGATCCGTGAAGGCACCCCGCTTATTTAACTTGTCGATCATTGTGCTCAGACCAATTTTTTATACCCGTGATTGACTGAGCTAAGCAGAGAATTGTCTAAGTGTTGAACTGAGATATCTGTCATTATCATAAGTATACCCCACCTGTCTGTTTTTCTACCATTCTTGTCTATTTGTCTACCCCGCCTGTCTGTTAAAAGATAGAATGTCGGGCGAACCTAATGAGTTGGAGAAGTATGTCAAGGAAGTTCTTAATAAGATAATGGCCGACAGATCAATATATGAAGGTATCCAGGCATTGTCGACTAGGGGATTGTAGTATTCCCCTTCGATTGAACATCCTTCCAGCTGTGTCAACCCCGGGACTGAGCAACGAAGTAAGCACCACGGTGATCTAGCTAACGTGAAGTAGATCCCGTCGATCCTAACTGAATATATTCCACCTTTGGTTGGAACTGTTAACCATGACAATATCCCTCATGATTTTTAGTACTCCGTATTCACTGCGTACATTCCAAAAGGAATTCGCATAATTGGGAGTCAGTTAGGACAAATCCCTCTTTTGAACAACAACGACTTCAACTTAGGAGACCGGAAGAACTACACCATGTTGGATCCTCACTGCTACTTAACAAAGACAACCAAAATGAAACCTTGCCTCATCTCATAACCATTGATTAATGGTTTGGCACAGTCCACTGTGTTGAACGTGATGAAGATCCCACATTTTGGCCACCACCAGGAGGTTAACACTTGCATCAAACTCCTTCTGTCATGCTATCATGGCCAATACATATAGCTTGAAAGGAGGATTATTGTGGATCCAACACTGATCCACTGGATCACAGGTTTAAGTGTGAAGGGTCTTGACCCTCAAAATTTTTATCTAGGGAAGGCCTTAGACCGATCCTTGGCGCAACACATCAAAGAAGCTTATGGAGAGGTAGAAAAAGGAAATCGAGGTTATGAGGTAGCCTCTATATAGGATGGTGCAATGCACCTTTCTTTTCAACTCTTAGCTGGAAAGGTAGTGAGGAAGAACCACCCCACACAGGTCACTGGGTTCGTGGTGGACCTCGCAGGAAAACATGTGGAGGGCATGCAGATAAATTGGGTGAACTACCTCGTCAATGAGCTAGAGAAGGATTTCTGTGAAGCCCAAGACTTCGGATATGAATTCGATTATAGTTGGTTGATAATTTTGATTTCATTTATCGCTTGGAAAATGCCCGAAGGAGATAAATTCCCAGAGGTCTAACCTACGAAGCCCTTGGCCGCTCATTTTCCACCCTGTGGTATACCAATGACATGACAAAGCAGTGGCAATATAATGCCATGTTTCATGGGTATTATGAACAGTTAAAGGTCTCCATCGAATCATTATTGCGTATGACACTGTGCACCTTGCATCAATACTAACCTATAGTGAAGTTCTGCGTTGTTCCCCACTTCATCTACATCACCACATGAAGAATGAGCACTAGGAGGAATTGCAGTCATACTACAAGATAGCAGATGAATATATGGATAAGATTACAAAGGAATGTCCACAGGAATATATAGGAGATATCATTTAAGGCTCTTACATCCCTTTGCACAAAGAATTATCTCTTGTAAGAATTAGTGATCTCCTTTATGCTTTGTAGAAGGAGATCACTAATTCTTTTCTTTGTTTGATTCTCAACAAGAGCCTTAAACTCTTTAAATCTATCAAAGAATTCATATTTCTTCCTAAGTAAATATATCCAAGTATTCATCGAGAAATCATCTATAAATGAGATGTAGTACACAGATTTTCCCAATGATGGGACCGACACAGGTCCAAAAACATCACTGTGAACTAGATGTAAAATTCCTTCTTCCCTCGTTGCACCAGAGGGGAATCTTACCCGATTCTTCTTCCCATATCTAAAATGTTCACATAAATAAAAATCTAGAGAGAAGTTAGACATACCTTTACCGTGTAGTAATCGAAGACCCTTCTCTCCAATATTCCCTAGTCTTTGATGCCACAACCTAACCTTTTCTTTAGA
>ML811367.1:0-13067 GCA_009831015.1 Picea engelmannii | reverse complement strand
TACACCATGCACAATATATGAGAAATAATCAATAGTTATTGTTCAAGGGAAGTAATGACTTCCAAAGGTAGCTACAACTTCCAAATGTAAAGGGAGGGATAAACCTCCAAGAGGAAGATACAATCCTCCAATATAAAAAGAGAGTTGAACTCTCCATCCTTGCCCCTTCCTTCCACCCAAGAATATATGAGAGATAATAAAACTTTACATTAAATCATCACCATCAACTAATCATCACATAGAACCTGATAATGCTTCCTAAGACTTCTTCAATTTATGAAATTATTCAATTCTTGGATTACTCTGATCCTATAGATAATATTACTGAATGTGTTCTCTGAAACTCCTCTGATTTTCACTCCTTGAATCCTCCCCAAAAAGAGGTTATAGAAAGAATGGTAGACTTTATTCAATTCTGGTCTATTCAGAAGACCCAACTTGTACAGCATGCCCCACGCTCAATATTTAACATCCGATTCTGAAACTCACACACACGAAACTAAATTTTGTACTCTTTCCAATGGAAGTGGTCCCACTTAATTTGGATTCTGTATGAATAAGTTATGACTATTTTACTCGAAACACTTGTTTATTGACTAGCTTCAGGACTGGTCACAAACCCTATCTTCCAGAGAGTGTATCTCCATAATTATAGCGAATAAAGAGCTGCAATTTTTACCAGAGGTACCTTGATATGTCTTCTCATTACCATAGAGATTTCACCATCTAAATTGTTCTAGAAAAAACATTATAGAAAAAATGGTAATATGAACTGAAAATAACATACCTTAGAACACATCACCAAAAGACTTCATCCTCCCTTGAAATCCGGCCTTCTTTTCTTCTTATTTCCTCTGCAATTTGACTTGTATCAAATGAATGTATAATGATGTTTATTTATACCATTTATGTCACTTCCTTTTAACATTAGGGCGGACCTGACACTTTCTTATTTTGTAATTCTTTTCTTTAATTATCTTCAAGGCCTACATGTACTTCCTTCTTCAATTCACTTTGTCATCTTCAAAAATTCATTTCTCCTCAACCATGAGGATCCACGTGATGTGCCACATACCACCGGAAAGAACATGATGTATATTATCCATCCTTGGGTGTTGTATCTACATGTGAATTTTCCTTCATGTCCAAATACCTTCATCAATCTTACGGTCCAAAACCCATGACTAGGGTTGACATCAATGACAACAACCAATCTTCCAACAATCCATTTTTCTTACAAAAATAAAATTTATGGAAAAACCTGGGATGGGAAGAACACCAGGCAATTTTCTAATCCTTCCATATATGAGATTCAACTAGACTTTTCCTCATCCTATGATTTTGGTTGTCGAATCATCACCTAAGAAAGCATTACCTCCATCATACCTTTCATATCTATAGAGCCACTCCCTGTGGGGAGTCATATGCAAGGATGCACCAGAGTCAACCAACCATGCCTCATGATCTGCATGTGTTCTTGAAGAAGCCAAGTACACATACCCTCCTTCTTTCTTGGAGGTCTTTTCTTCTGTATAAGGAGATTCTTTAGATCCCTTCTTTTTCTCAACTTTGGATCTACACTGCTTCTTGTAGTGCCCTTCTTTTCCACGTCTCCAACATACCCTTACAAAATTTCTGGGAGATTTAGATCTACCCTTAGACTTAGATCTCCCACTTGAGAACTTAGATTTGTTTCTTTCCTAGGATCGTCCTCTTGCAAATATTGTGTCTGTGCTCTGTTCTTACTTTTCTGTCTCATATCCTCTGACAAAAAAGATGAGACCACTTCATCAAACTTCAAGGAAGTTGTGTTACTACCTATGGCCACAACCAGACTATCCCATGAGTCTGGTAAAGAACATAGTAATTTGATACATTTATCTTTATCTGAAATTTTAATCTCAACATATACTAACTGACTTACCACAACATTGAAGGCATTCAAATGCTCTGCCATTGAGTCTCCACATCTCATCCTCAGGTTATACAACTTCTTTCTCAGGAATAGTTTATTCACTGGGGACTTAGACTGATACAACTTCCCCAAATTATCCCATAAATCCTTGGCTATAGCTTCCTTTGACACATTCAGTAATACTGAATCTGAGAGACAGAGTCAGATTGTGTTATTTGCCTTTTGATCAAACTTTTTCCAATCATATGTTGAAGTTCCTGTAGGTGAAGTACCTGGATCTACTGCAATCCACTGATATATGTCCACCAACATATATTCCATCTTGAGCTTCCACATCTCAAAACTTTTCCCATTAAAATTCTTGATCTCCATCTTCGAATTGCTTGCCATTTCTTTTCAACTGAAAAATAAATACCACAGATCTCCCACTATAAAAAGGATTATCACAGTCCTGATCCAAACCCTTGACCACAAAGGCGTCTGCCTAAAGACAACAAATCTCTGATACCAAATTTAGATTTTAACCTTGTACCATATTTACTGCAAATAGATTTTCAGTAAAAGAACATAAAAGATACAATAGCAAATACAAACATTACGCAAAGTTTTTTCCCCTGGAAACCCAAACCAGGAAAACCAACATATTCTATATTCATTCATAGTGATACATTGTTTACAATAAAATATACATATAGGAGCCATCGAAATACAAAACCCTAACCCAATGACCTGGATTAGTCAACAACCCTAATTCCTTAATCGAAAATAGAAAACCATCGTGCAAATAATATAACACAAATCCAACAGGTAAAATATAAATAAAGAGGAATGTATTGTAGAAGGAGATCACTAATGCTTTTTTCAAATGGATTTAAGTGGTCAAGGCTTAGTTCTTGACTATGATTTTGTGGAAGGTGCTAGTGCTTGTAATGCTCAGTGTGTAGATCTAGTACTTAGTGTAAAGAAGGAGGATCTAGTGCTTAGTGTGCAGATCTCCTGTCTTGTATGGAGTTTGACTCTGTGGCTTAGTTCACAGATCTGACTAGATGTAATATTTTGGTGAATAATAAAGAGGCGAAGCGGTTGGTGGAATTAGCTCCACACTAGGATGAACCAGGTATATCTGATGTCTCATGGTTTTCTTGGTGTTGTGTTATTTCTGCTATGAACCTTCTTAGTGCTTTGACTATTATGTATAATGGATAGATCCTTTGTTGCTTAAGTGATTTACTTGTGTTAAGGGTAAATGAATGCTATATTTAACTTATAATGCTAAGTGATTAGGGTGTATAATCATTCATTGCTACAACATCGATCTATCTTTGATTATGCTCTGCGATGTTAAGAAACTAATGCATGTCACCTTCTAAGCATTAATAGAATATTTTGTGAAGTTATTTTATCATAGATTTGTGTCCCAGCCTGGTTACAGACACCTGCATCCTGTAACCCCCCCTTTCTTCTACTTCGGGTGAGACTTCGCCTGCTTCGCAGGTGTTGCTGAAAGGGTCCGTAGTTGGGGTTTTGTTGGTTCCCTGTTAAGCATTGAACCCTGGGTCTGCCCCTGTGCCAACATTAAGCTTATTAGTTTTCATGTTTGTATGGGGTATATCCTATTTTTCTTTTCTTTCAATGTTAACAATGCTTATGTTCCATCAATATCAATGCTAATGATAAACATTCCCTAAGATAATATGCTATGTTTGTAAAGGGGTCAAAATCTTAACTTTGTGCCACTTTTCCAAAAGTTAACTACTATTATGAGGTCTTATGAGGTCTCAAGTATTCAATAAAAGTTTTAAAGATCTATTCATGCCTAAATTGTAATGTATTTAGATAAGAACATTAAATGGTATGTAAATAAGAAGATGCCAATATAATAGCTTCCCCTTGATGTGTGAGGGTAGGAGAGTAATAAATGGTAGAAATGCAACATAAATTTTCTTTCTTTAAGGATATATGAGTTCCAAGAGAGGGGATTTCCTATCATATATATTTTTAAGGAGAACAATTGCATACATATTAAAGATCAAGTACATCATCCTTCTTTCATGAGTGGGGAGTTACCATGTCATGATTGAATCAAGTAATGCACAATATAAGGGTGGAGCATGCCTCATTAAGAGAATATCATGCACAATTACATCAAAGTAATATGTGGTTTGACAATAAGAGGATCATGCCAATATGAATCAATATCTCAATGTATTCAATACATATAATACAATTAATAGTATAATGATGCCAAGTATAGAAGGTCAATTCTCCTTAGTTGAAGGAGAATTCATGACATGGTTGAATCTCAAATTATGAATGAATTGTCCAAGGCATTGGTTCCAATGTTCACTGAGAGAAGGAACCACCAATGGTTAATGTATTTGATTAGATCTGGGATGTTATGATCATCGAGTATGATTTTCAATGTGTAATAAATATTTGAAGTTGAACATGGGAAAAATCATTTACTTAGGATATGTGGAAAGTCCCCCCTCTGCTTAAATTCCACCACCTCGAGACAACAAATCCAAATTACAAAGTTTTTTTCATAAGGGTTTCCTTGGATTGGGTAACTTACTGACCAATGAAATCATGCATTCTTGTGTGGACATGCATGATAGAACTAAACATTTTAGGTATGGTACCTTTTTTTATCCTGCTAATATTGATGTAGTAGGAGGATACCAAGAATGTGAATTTTCTTAAATTTATGTTCAACAAGTTTTAGGGGATACATTATAAGGGCCTTGCATGTTAGTCTAGCTTGAAAGAGGCACAATCCAAAATTGACATGGTATTCAACCAATAATATCAGAATATGGTAGAATCCATTTGGATTACATAAAGAATCTGCACTATTATGGTTGATATTTATGCCATGCTATACCAATTTGGAATGGTCTATAATTTTTGTTATATGTAGAACCAACTTCTAGGAGGAGGGTTTGTCCCAAATGAACCAATGGAGAAGCTATATTTTATGTTGAAATTTAAAAGGGTAGATTGGATTCTCAAGTTATATATGTGTGTGATGCATAGAAAGAAGAGAGAACCATAGGGAATAAGACTAGAGAAATCAAACAATTGGATCTATACATTGTTTCTTCACCCTTAGTGATGCAGAAGAAAAGAAAGAAAAAATATCTAGGTGCCAAAATATCTTCATGAGTCGGTTCAAAAAGAGGCACACGATTACCAATGACCTCACAATAGACACATATGCTACCAATGGGAAAATCAAGCTACTAATGAGGAGGAGGAGGAAGTAATGGATGCAACTACACCAATGGATTTTGTGGATTCATGATTTGACCTATAAACAAGTATGGGAATCAACTTACTTAAGTTGATGAAAAGGGCATTGAGTATCTAGATAATAGGAAAATTTACTCATTTCTCATAAGTAAGGAACATATAGTCATAATGTAGACCCAAGCTCAACTTAAAAGGGAAAGTAGAGATAATTATTCAATACTATTGCTACAAGAATATCTATAGATGGAATATGGTTAGTGAGTGAGTAGGGGCAAGTATCACAATGAATACACAAAAAAAAATTCCACCACAGACACCATGATCCCTACAAATAACCTTAAGGAGATAGGTGAGAATTGCATTTACTGCATTTGTGAAAGCGTTATATTCAGATTCAAATGAATTTTCCCAAGGTCTAGATTTGGGTAGTACCCTCACGAGTGCATCAACAACCTTTCCCCATGAGACCTATTTTATTTATTTATCATAGGAAGAAAGACCACAAATTATAATTGAATTATTTTTAGATACTAAATTAATGCCTAACAATCCACCCAACACTCCACAAAAGCGAGATTTAGTTTTGATGTCGACCAACATAATGGACACTCTTGTAAAAGTAGTTAAGGAGTTGAGTACTAAATGTGAAGTGTATAGCTTAGTAGAATTGATTGATCATGGTTAATATTAGTCCCTCATTTAAGTGAGTTAGGGAGATCAAATATTGAAAAATATTATTTATGACCCCAAACAACAAAATATTCTAAGAAAACTATCTTAGGATTACCTTTGGGGGTTGTAGTTTTTCAACCTTCACCATGGGGTGTGTTCAACATGGTTACTACATTTCACTCCATAGGATCTAGATTTGAATTTGAATTGGGGAAAAGGATTCTATGATGGAATTTTGTCCAAGTATGTCAATCCCTTTTGTTGGATAGTGAATGTGGACATTTGAGATCCTATTGAGCTCTTAATTATTGATTGTGGAATAAAGTACAAGAGTTTGTTAGAGTCCAACCTACTATTAATCTAGAAAATATATAAATGATGGTGTTGGTACTACTGGTGATATCCTTAGGCACTAATATGCACACTTTACTATAGAATATAAATGGATATCTATTGGAGTTGCAATCATATCCCCTTGAGATAAAGGATTGGGTGGATAAAGTAGATAGAGAACATGACCATATGCATGTTAACATTTATTATATATAAAAAAAACATGATAAAAATCTAGTATGATATGGAAAATTCCAAGAAAACACATGATTCCTTATGAAGATAGGAATTAGTTGGATGGGTTGAAGAACATGAAGTACATTATGTGGTTATAACTATCAGAATCCAACTAGAATGGTACTTCACTAGACTTGGTAGAGCATGAGTGAATATAAATATATATCCACCAAGAAGAATGATGTAGTTACTAAGTTCACCACCATTTTAAGGAGGGTGGACCAGACTTAGTAATTGTAGGCTAAGGAAACCATAGTAGATGGAAAGAAACACAAAAAAGAGGAGGTATATGAGTAGTAGAGAAGGAAAGAATCTAGAGAATAAGAGAAAAGATAGAGACATGAGGAAAAACATGAGGCATGCAAGAAAAGGATTGAAAATCTAATTTAACTTTCACTTGACAAGGTTTATGAGAAGTCAAATAGGCTAGATCAACTAGTGAGAAAATGTCACACCTTGTGGATGAAATTTAAGAATCATAAGACAGTTAACTCATGGTAGAAGAAATTTGTTGATAAAGAAATCAAATGTTGCAAGGAATAATATGACAAACTCTATGATGAAGCCATGGAGACTACATATAAAGAGAAAATGAGCATAACTTGAGACAATTTAAAGAAGAGCCATCAACTAAAGAATATAACGATGAGATTATTTCTGCATTTTTCTAGAGGGTAGTAGATAGTGAAATTAGTTTTAGGATGTCAATTTAAGAGACCTGACCACTTCACAATCCATTTTTGAAGATGAATAAACATGCAATCCAACATGGGATGAGTTGGTTGGTGTGGTGAAGGATTGGTGGTGCTAAGTTTAGAAGAAACTAAGAAACCTATGAGAGGAATATTGGTCCAAGGTAAGGTATAATGTAACGTCCACATATCCTCTCTGAGACACACTTTCACAAAATTTTATCTTTGATACCACTCTATGACGTACCCAACTCCCTTGTTGGGCCACATTACTACTAAAATCGATTATCATATCTATTGGAGCAGGCATTTTTGGGAGAAAGCATAGTAGGAAAGGAAACATGGAACAAAGGGAACAATGTGTGTCGTAAAACAAGGAATACCAACACGACAAAGTGAAAAGGAAGTAGCACACGACATGATTTGTGGAAATCCAATGCATAAGTGGAAAAACCTAGCCATGTTAGGGTTAGGGTTTTGGATTCATATTGTAAGGTTTTAACCCATTTTGTAGTATAAATAGAAGAGGTATAAGGTAGATTGAGATATCTTTGGAGCGTATCTTGTATCCTTGAGAGAGACATTTTTGTCCTTTTTGAGAGACCATATCATACGTTTTGTTAGAGTTTGGACTGTTGAGAACTACAGAGCTTGGATGGAATTGATGTAACTAAGGGCTAGGTCGTAAGCTGTGAAAATTGGTGCGACGCTGGTTCACCTCACCACTATTCACATATCCCATGATGTAATGTGAGCAACACTATTTTGATGAAGAAGAAGAAATAAAAAGAATATCCTTTTGGATGTAGCCCCAGGGGGGGTGAACCATAGTAAAACCCTATGTTACAATGTGTCTGAATGATTTTATTTATTTATGCAATTATGGTTAAATGGTTAGATGAATGAATGGTTTTAATTACAACACACACTAGAACATGTATGAAGAATGAATATTATGAATGAATGAAAGAGTAGATCTGATGAATTCTATAATAGAATGCATGGTTAAGTAGAATAGTAGTAAGAAGAACACCCCCAATCCCTTCCATGACTGTAGACACCTGCATCCTGCAGTCACCCATAAACCATCTTAGGTGAGACTGTGATGTACACTATGTGCATGGTGTAGCCTTCTGGTTTACCAAAAGGGTTGATGGTGAAAAGGGTTTTGTTGGAGAACTAAGGTGGAACCCGAATCAACCCATACATCCAACAAATGGTTCTGTTGCCGGCTAGAAGTCAGAAGAACATCCAAGAAGGGGTTTGGTGAAGAAGATGTAGTGGTAAAAGGGGATGTTCAGGCCATGGAATCCTACGAAGTAAGAGATTCAAATATGGTTAGAGACAAAGCAGTTGGAGTTCACGCAGAAAGACATGGGTTCCAGGTATACACTGCACTAGTACCTACAGAGGTAGGTGTTTACTGATTTGCATGAAGCATATTTCTGTTATTTTATAGAATTATTACAGGAGTGGATATTGAGGTTGAAATATACCAATCCAATTAATCAGATCAGGCCAGTAGAGTGGACTACTAAAAATATTATGTGACTAGAAATGGTTAATAACAAATTCACGCGCACAATGAATTTATGATTAGATAACATTAGTCTGAGGTTTATCACTGAGTTTGCAGTAGACACATCGAAGTCCAATACTACCACATAGTAGGATTTCTTGAGGGGACCCAGAGGGAGGTACATTAGGTCTCTTTACAGATCGATCAAGATCTTATTACATGATAAAGACATGATTACCATAGAATAAAAAAGTTATATCACTCTGCATGCATGGGGGAGTTGGGGGAAGCACTAAGGAAGATATAATAATGGAGAAGGATCTAGAGAGTAGCCAGAAGGAGTAGGAAATGGACCCCGTCTTGATGGATGATGAACATACCAGGGAAATCATAAGGAACATAGGTGTGACGTGCATCAGATGACCCTACCAGTATAATATGAACAATAAGAAGAGGGCAATGGCCAAGTGAGAGGGATTGGACAATGATGAGGAATAGGTAGAGGATATCCACACCACGGGGCATATTGAGGATATCTTTCGCACCACATATGAGAGGAGAATTAGATGTATTGGGTCTGGTGCAGAAGACAAACCCATGTGCAACTAAGACAACTAAAGAAGAACTAATTAACCAATAAGTAATTAGTGGTAAAATAATTTTTACAGAACGTGGGTCCAATAGCAGAAGTGCAAGTTCAACAAGTAGGAACCAAGTATCTACACTGTGCGGAGGTGGTAGTTCAACAAATTTCACAATGGCAGGACACGATCTAACTATTAGGTTACAAGAGTTTTGAGGGGATGGGTCACATGATCCGTAATTGTTTTTGTTTATATGTGAGAATATATGGGAAACAAAGAAGATTACAGATGAGGATACAAAGGTTTCGCAGTTGGAAATCACATTTAGAGACCACACATTATATTGGTACATGGGTCTCTTAACAAATAATCCAATGGGAATGCATACAACTATAGCATATGTGAAGAGGAAGTTAATAAATGAATTTCAGAAACCAAGCTGAGAAGACCAGTTTATGAATGAAATGATAGAGTTCAATAAAAAATCAGGAGAATCAGTTTGGGAAGTGGACCATAATTTCAAGAGGATAAAAGTTAAGTTAAAGTACATTATTATTGATACACAACATAGACATTTGTTTGATAATTATTTATTTCCACACTTGAAGTATCCTTTCAGAAAGAATAAATTCCAAAGTCAGGGTGAGGCTCTACAGGAAACCTTACAGCTAAAGGAAAACCAATACAAGCATACAGATCCATCTCTGGAAGAGTTGAAGCAATATATAAAAAACTTAACATTCTAGCTAAATCAAAATAAAGGAAAGGATAAAAGAGAATATGTCTGGTGTGTAATGTGCAGGACATAAGGCCATCACAAGAATGAGTGTCCATTATTTGCGCAATATATTGGAGTGGGTATGCCAAATACTTTATCTTTAGGAGGACCGTGGTGTGAGATTTTCAAAACACATGGGAATGATCTCTATAATTTCCCCCTAATGAAGAAGTATCAGATGGTACCGAAGAACACATTTTGTAACTTTTGTAAGTCAGTTGAACACAAAGACAAGGACTGTAAAACCTTGGAGATGATGGAAGAAAGGATTGTGGATACTTACAAGGTGCAGGCTGAACATGTAACATGAAAAACTTCATAGTAGCCACAGTTTAATAATGCAAAACATCCACAATCTACCAATGTGCAACAACCACAGTATAATAACATGCATCAATTTACAACACAACCACAATGTAATGCACAGTCATTTCAAGGGAAACAATAGTATAATCTTGCAGAGTAGTGCGTAGCACCACCACAATACAACAAAACATAGTTGTTGTATAATCAGGGACCTCAGTATAACACATAATGCAAATATAATCAAGCAAATAGAGGAGGCTTCAAAGGAGGAGGTCATGGATGAATAGGATTTGGAGGAGGTTGAGGACCATTTGTTTTCCATAACTGTCAGAGACTAGGGAACCATGGAAGAGACTTCCCACAACCACCTATGACATGTATGTATTGTCGTGCAACAAACCATGAAACATAATATTGTCCAACACTTTTAATAAAAATACAAGACAAAAGGAACTAGACCAATCAAAACATGCAATGGATCGGGTTGGAAAACAAAGAAGAGGATGGGAAGAATACTAACATAGTTACTAGAGGTGGAACTAAGACAGGTGAAGATTTAGCTAGGAAGGATCAATAACAGTACCAGTGGGTCAGGAAGAATAAAGTGCCCGAATATAATTTTTATGTGCACAAAGAGAAAGAGATATTTAAAGAAACTAGACGGGAGATCTTGAAGGAAAACATTATGTCCACTTCAGGAACACATCCAGTAGATGAGATACCAGTGTATGACATACCTTCATTATTTGACCAGACCAATCAAGGGAAGTATTCAAAAAAATTAAGTAACTTAAGAAACTTTTTGGGAGCCTGTGTCAAATTGCTGAATGATAAAAATTCCTTACAAGTACTGCAGAATTTGTTAGAAAAGTGTAATCCTCAGGAAGAAGGGGTAAAAAGAGTAAATCAGGTTCATAAGAAGAGAAGGACAAGTCAAGAATTCATGTTGAATTCCAACATAGGAGATTTCAATATGGGGGATGTTATACTATATTTAGGGTTTGAAGTCAATGTTCTGCCAAAGAAGACTTGGAAAGCTCTGGGAGTACCTGAATTGGGGTATTCCCCTATTCAGTTGAAGTTGGAAAATCAACACAGAGTGGTGGAAATTGGAAGATTGAAGGGGATTCCATTAGATTTATATGGTGTGCACAACGTGGCGTATTTTGAAGTCATGAACATAGTGGACAACACTTCTCCATATCCAACACTATTGGGTTTGAATTGGGATTTTAATAACCATACTATTATCAATATGAGGACAAGGAATATTATATTTAAGTCTCGAGAATAAAGAATTATTGCGCCATTGGATCCCTCGGAAGGAGGAAGGTATGTGGAACCTGCGACAGATAATATTCTTACAGAATATGTAAATCAACTATACAAAACTATCGCACGCGAAGAGGATTATATCAACCCAACTGCAGATGGCATGCTCAATTGGAGGAGTATTAGTTCTTTTTCTTCTGACTATGACACAGGACTAGAAAAATGGAAGTAGTGACTACATGAATTATCTACTAGGAGATGCACCAGAATGATTTGCGCATTGAGATGGGTTGGTACAGAGGTAAGAGAACCTCATACTTTTTATGGATTGAATGATTTAGAAGACTTTTTTACGAAATTTGAGGTAGAGTCTATAGAAAATCATAGATTACCAGCATTAGATATTTCTCTAAAAGCTACACCTGCAAGATGGTGGGGTACTGTTGACGGTCGAAAATGAGCGCTCGCCAACTGGAAGAGTGGATCCGGTCCGGGGTTGTCTAAATAACCCAAGCCATTTGGGATGATCCACCCTGACGGGTTTAGCGGCTCTGTTGGCCGATCTAAGTCCTAGGAAAATGAGAGAAAACTACACTAAGGAACTAATCTAAATGAAATCAACAATTAAAACAAACTAATAAATAAATCTGAAATATATATACAGTCTATTGTCTATACTATACAACAATAATTCGATGAAACTAAATGCTCAATTATCAATAGAGTTAAATCTTAATCACAAATGTACAATATTTACAGATTACAGATTTTAAATAAAACCTGAAAAAATCTTTTATAAACTGTCCTATGACAGCAAAACTATTGTTTTTTGATTTTTATAATTTTGTGAGAAAGAAATAAGAAATGAAAACTATCTAAGCTAAGAAACTAAGAATCTAAACTATATATATATCTATCTAAACTACTTAAATAAGACTAATAAATTAACTATCAAATAACAAATAGCAAACTGACCTGAAGTAACGCTTCGAGTTTGTCCTGTATGCAATAGTTGATTTAGCGGTTTGGTGGGAGAAAACCCGCACCAGATTCTCCACAAGCTTCTCGTAGACAGGAAGCAGTTGTGCTCTTCAAATATAAATGACAGGACAAACAAGACATAAAAAATTACAACAATCTTATAATTTACAAATCATCACATTTAGATAGATCTGTTTGCAAAGATTTGTACGAAATGATTCATTTAACGAAGAAGAGAAACCTTTAATTCATTAAATTGAAGCAAGGTAATTGCTATACTTTAAAATAAGAGAAAATCAGATATGGACGACACATAAACCAAATCACATCAACCTGCAATGAATTACGATAGCTAAAGTAGTCGATAATTAATTGCAAACTGATATGAAGAAAACTTGAAATAAAAGTTTGATATATTGAAAGCTAAAGATGTTACAAGACATCAACTTTCATCCCAGTCTGTATTATAAATCCATAGTCTGGTTCTCCCAACCGTGATGATGATGGGTCCATTACAAAAAAATAA
>ML811366.1:270349-318182 GCA_009831015.1 Picea engelmannii | reverse complement strand
TTAAGTTCCTAATTAGAAGGTTCCAAAGACTAGATTCCCTACTATGTTAGACATTACCTTTTTCCTTAAGTTTCCATTTTTCTTCTAAGTTCATATTTAGCAAGTTTAGATATAAACAACGATTTACCATTTTAATAAATTAATCCTCCATTAAGATTTTACTTTAATTATTAATATTTCAATTTTCTTTACCCCCTTCTTGTTATAGGTCTATTTAGTTTTTTTTTGTTCACAGGTTCTACTTAGACCTAGGTTTTAAATTCACTAGGCTTGGCGACAGTTCTTTAGGCAAAAAAATTGTTATTAAACTTTACTCATAACATCATTCATTTTAAGGCTGATCAGGTCCTAAGAAAGCATAGTTTTCTAAGTACTAGGTTTATTAACTACCATAGTTAAAATCGTGACGTTCCCTTCAAGACACACTATGTGCTCTAAGGGTGTTGTTATCACGAGAACTTGTCAGAGTCTTCTGGGTTTGTCGTTTCTACCTAAGTCTGTAATTTTGCCTTGTCTCTCTCCTTTTCTCCGACCAAATCTCAAGTTGTTCCCCTTCGGCTTGTAAGTTTTCTATGTTTTCCCTCATTCATTTGAACGACTTTTCCCTTGTTGACTTACCTGAGAAGTCCCAGCCCTAAGGTTTTATTTTTTCTCTAAGGTTGATCATTTTCCTCTTTGTCTCGGTCGCTCGTCCTTTGCCTCTCTGAACTCCCAACCAGTCGTCCAAGTCTATTTTTATACAAGCCGTAGCTGCGGGCTCAAGGTGCAACACTCAAATTGACCCATTCTAGACTCGAATCAAGCGAGCGAGCAAGTTCAGTTTTTGACGACGGAGATCCCTCGTGGAGTTCAGATCGGTGACTCGCGGGTATTCAGAATTTTGAAATTGCACCAAGTATAGCACTAGTGTCGAACTCTCTGAAGTCCCGAAGTGCCGAAAATCCCAAAGTCACAGGTCGAGCAAAGGTTAAAGTTGGACCATAGATCTCATTGGGAGAGATCAACGATGGAAAATAATCACGGGAATTGGGAGTTTGGAATGTTGTTAAAGTTGCTCGTCTAAGGTCTGAACTCCTGAAACCTAAAATTAGCATGGGTCGTCTAATCGAAAGGGACGAGTGGCACCAGATCCGAGAAGTCACGGTTTTGCGACTCAGAGGTTTTAGCATGGATCACGACGCAAGTTCGCGAAGTGAGAAATCATGAAGCGCCTAGGAGTTGGACCCATGGTCACAGCATGAGGTCACAAAGGAAGTAGGCCCAAGAAGAAAGGTAGGCACCCAACGAATGATTTGTTGAAAAGTCAACAAGAAACATGTGTCTAATTTATTTTTCCCTTAAATAAGTTGGACAATAAATATTAATCTATTATTTCATTTATAATTGAATGAGTTGGATTTGTAATAGAACTATAAATGTAGTTAAGTGAGTTAAGATCAGTTGTACTAGTTGTAACTAAACACGCACTAGTGAGAGTTCAGTTAATCAGTGAACTCACATGCAACTGAAGATTCACCATGGTTAACTACATGCATGTCAGATCCAATGGAGACCCAGTTGAGATAACAGGTGAAAGGGACAGTTTGGCTATCAGTTGTGATTTGATCACACGTGCAGTGGATATGCTTATGAGTATGTGCAAACTAAGCAATTGTAATTCGATCATTGTGAGAATTCGAATTGCAGAGATTGTGCAGAGGAGGCAAGTTGTCTGGACACGGAAATTGGCACATGTATTTGCTAATTTGTGTATGACAGTGTGAGACGATTGTATTGTATTGGGAGCTCTTGGATTAGAGTTTTGTATGAGATTGTTTCATGATTCATGATATACATAATATATGATAGTGGAGTTTTTAGCTTTACGCTTTCCCAATAAAACTTCTGTGCTATGTGTTATTGATATTTCACTTTGTGATTGTGGTTGTGATCGTGGTTTAATTTTCCGCAAGAATAATAGTAGAAGCGATTATGTATTTAATAGTGGCATAATTATTAGATCAGGAGAATCGCAAGAAATACATTAAGTGTATCAAAATTTCTACATGGTATCAGAGCCACGGAGGCCACGGAGTCATGGAAGTGAGGTGCGAACATAATTTTATTCTCGCGGGTCCCATCTCTTGCAAGGTGTGAACTCTAGTACTGAAAACTATGCTCATTTTTAGGAACAATAATTATTGCACCCTAGACAAAGGCAGGGTGCAAACTTCATTGGCATTCTCGCAGGAAAATACACTAGCAAGGTGCGAACTTCCCTCACCCTACATTGAAGTAGGGTGCGAACTTCCCTCACCCTACAGTGAAGCAGAGTGTGAACATCCCAGGAAATTTCACAGGCTACACAAAGGCAGGGTGCAAACTTCCCTCAAGTTGCTCTCAGGTTTTCAAGGAAGCAATCACGTTCGTCAGATGCATAGTAGATCCAACCGTTTATCTAAGAGAGACCCTTTCGCAATATCAGGTATTGAGAAATTTTGAATAAATTAGAGTATAAGCTCTTGAAAGATGAAATCTCGAAATGCATTGTGAGAAGAGCCCCAGGTCATGTCCCAAGTTCACATGGAGCGATGGAGAGGAGCTGTTCCAAAGGTCCAAAGCGCCCGTGTTAGTCACATAAGAATATATGGGTGGCCTCAAGGTGTCGGGACTGACTCATAGAGGTCATGAGAATCGCCTGGAACATTCATGGGTGTTAGGCCTCATCCCAATCCCAATGAAATTAGTTACTGAAAATGGGGGAGGTGGTTGAAACCTCATCTCAGCCCATAAATGGAAGGTATGGAAGGTCTAGCTATTGGGACTGAATCGTCAGCCTGTGGTACTCCTGTGGGAAAATTTTCCTACAAAACCCATGATGATCTGAGCTCGCATCCAACAGAAGAATGCCTACACAATCTGACAAAGAAGACGCATACACAAATATTTGATTGTAGTGGCCAGGTCACACTCCTGGTAGTGGCGTTGGTTCTGAGTATAAATAATTAGTTTTTATATTTTGTTATGGTCGATCGTTGATCTAGGCTCCCGCATTGTAAAGTTTTAATGAAGCTTTGGTTTTCTGGTTATGTAATGGGATTTGAGATTTCTTATTCAATGTAATTCAGCCTTATTTTCCATCTCTTTTGCCTCTGATACTGAATGGCTCAGGCATGGATGATCCAGTCAAGACGTTGTAACTATATTTTGATGTATGTTTGATATCATTTTGGTTATAACTTCATTTAGTTTCCTAAAACTTTGAATCCAAGAGAATCTTGTTTTCTGAGTTTTTCTTCTTAGGTTGTTGGAAGACCTGATGTCCATAGCATAACTTTACATTTTTTCCTTAAGTTCTTCCTCCTACTCACCCTTACTACAACTTATTGACTAAAGTTGAATCAAGACCTCACCTGCTTGTGCATGCTAGTCAGTTGTCTGAGTTAAAGCAATACCATATTTATTCTATGCCCATTCGACCCCCCTTAATTTTTTTCATTGTGACATACAAACTAATGGGTACTAGGCTTACCTCCCCTACAATAAGGAGGTGACTTCTATAGCTAACATTTCTGGTGCCATTTCTAGGGAACAAATTTAATACATTTCCCAGGGATAGAACGACAATGAGATTATGATTTTGATGGTGCATTAGATATCAAAACAATTGAAGATTGCAACCTGCACCTGGCCAATCCATTGAAGCAAACCCATTGTTTCAGTTGTGGCTTCCAAAGGAAGACACACAAGGTGTACTCCACAGCTGCATCTAGAAACACTTGAAGTTGACCCAGAGAAATTCATCAGAAGATGAAATATCCTTCAGGAAGGTACTTCAATTGCTAAACTAGGTATTTCTATTGATTTTCACCACCCTCCTATAGAAACTCTAGTAGTTGTTTCTTATTTTCCTATTACACCATCTATTGGAGATTCTAGAGGTATAAATTTTGGGAGTTTTCTTGTTGGTTTCCCCTCTCCCAGTTTCAGTGTGGAAGGATTTGACACTCCTATTTCCCCATAAGTTGTACCTTGGTTTAAACCAAGGACCTCAGAAGATTTTCCCACTCTAGGATTTACCACTCCTCCCCCTGTTAGAGTTGTTGATTTTATATAAGGGGAAATATCGATTCGCTCAATCCCTGTGGCCTTTTCTCCAAATCCCCTGTTTTTTCCCTTTCCTCGAAGAGGCTCAGTTCCAGGTTCCCCTGTCCAAGATACATGTCCTCCTGGTTCTCCTCCAGCTATAATCCCTATGGCAGGCACTAATCCCCCTAGGAACATAATGGATGCCATAGTGGCTGCAATTTATTCCCCTCTAATCCTTCCTCATCCAATAAATTCTCTCTCTGTTGGAGACTACCTAAAATACATGCTCAAATTCATAGGAGAAGAAGACATAACTGTTGAAGAACACATTGTTGCCTTCTACAGTTATGCAGACAATATAAATATTGAAAACGGGATGTGTGGATGACAGTCTTTGTCCAGAGCCTTGACGCTGAGGCAAGGAAATGGTTTAGAGGATTGAACCCTGGATCCATCGCTAGGATTGAGGCTTTAGATGATGTTTTCTTGAGACAATGATGGGATAGAAAAGAATTTATGTATTATATCATAGAGTTAGGGTCCCTAAAGAGAAAAACAAGAGAATTTGTCTTTGACTTCTGCAAAAGATTCAACAAAATGTACAATAATATCCCTACAGAGATAAATCCCATAGAAGCCTCTACCAAAATTACTTATGCTAGTGCTTTCGACCCTGATTTTTGCCTCCTGTTAAGAGTGAGAAGAGCTACTTCCTTGGCTCATATGAAAGATGCAACCCTAAAAGTAGAGTCCAATGTATTGATTGTTAACAGACTTAGAAATAAAGTTGACATAGACATAGGAAGGGGGAGATCTGAAGCCTCAAGCTTCAGTTCCTCTGCGTCTCACCCTCAAGTATATGAATTGGCCAAGATGGTAAAATATATTTTTTCAAAAAGGGAGAAGATAGAATTTTAAAGGAAGCAAGGTTATAAGAATGCCCAAAATGTTTATAACAGAGTTAACTTAAGAAGACCAAATAATACCCCTCAGATACTTCTAAGAAAGCCTCGAAACAGAGATAGGGATGATCATAAAATCCAAAGCCCTCTCCAAAATAATCTCGTTGATGATGAAGAAGGAGAGGAAGAAGAGCTTGATGATGAAATCCATTGTCTTGGAGACACCTCCCCATTCCCCCATCTGACCCAATTTGCATATGAGGAGTCCCTCATGGATAGCCAAATAAATGAACTGATTAAAGGGTAGAAGAACAATAATAATCCCAATAAATATAACCTCATGTCTAAGAATAAAGAAGGGAAGTCTACATCCCTAATCCGCCTTCTAGAACAGAGAAGCCTTCTAAAGACGTAGAAAACAACAAGGAGAAGAAAACATAGAACCCCTCACCAATAGGCAAAGGTCCTGTCCGAGAAGTAAAAGAAATTATAAAGCCCCCCTCCTCTTTTAGTTTTGAACACAAATTTCAAAATATTAGGATCCCTATATCCCTTTCAGAGCTAGTCAATCATGAATATTTCAAAACATCCCTCTCTAAGTTGTTGCAGTCTGAGCTATCATATCATTCTGCAGACTCAGTAAACCTCCAATATGAAACTCCAACAGTCATCTTAGGTCCTTTGATAGAGGATAGATATCATTCATCCCCCCCCTTCTATAAATATCTGAACATACATGACAAGGTGTTGCATAATTGTTTGCTGGAATCAAGGGAATCTCATAATCTCATGCCCAAAACTGTCATGGATGAACTTGGAATAAAAATCACAAAGACTTGTCATGATTTGTATTCTTTTGATTCAAGGAAAGTGCAGTGTCTTGGGGTCATCAAATATCTGGTTGTGACCTTATTTCAGTTGCCCATGAAAAGTGTGGTCATGGATATCATAGTGGTTGATGTCCCCCCCAAGTTTGGCATGATTTTGTCAAGATATTGGATAAAAAGGCTTGGGGGAACCTTCCAGATGGACCTCACATATGCTACCATTTATTTGTTTGGGGGGGAGCATAAAAGACTATACAAAGAAGGTTAGTTGGCCTACATTATTAGTGATGAAGCAGACCCCACCAACCATTCTATTTTTTCACTTGATACTTATTTGGGATCCAACTTATTACAGTTCACTGATGCACCTGAGCCCCCTCTTGAAATTAGAAAGTAGTGCCTTACTCTATGTTAAGATTCTCCTCTGATTACCTCTGTTTGGAAAATGTTTGTTGATGGAGCCTCTTCTAGAGAAGGAGTTGGTGTTGGAGTGGTATTGGTTTCACCTAGCCAATAAATTATATCTCTTTCCTACAACTTAGAATTTGTAACTACCAATAATGTGGTAGAGTATGAAGCTCTTGTTTTGGGTTTGAGGGTTGAACAAGACATGGGGATTGAACAGCTATCAGTGTTTGGGGATGATGAATTAATTTTCCATTAGATAAGATGTATTTATCAAGCCAAGCACCCTCAACTTAGAAGTTATAGAAATGAAGTGTGGGATCTAGTTGACGGTTTTTTCTTAGATTTCAACATTTCATTTATTCCAAGAGAAGAGAATACTATGGAAAATTATCTGGCTATTTCAATAAGTAATTTCAGAGTCCCTCCACCACCTAAACTCATGTATGATGTAGAAGTGATATATAGACCCTCTATACTTGACAATGCCAAACATTGGAAAGTGTTTGAGGATCATATTGAAATCAAAAGGTTCCTAGAAATTGTTGATGAGTTTTCTGCATTACACATTGATTAATATCTTGATTCTGAAATAAATCCTCATGATGATGTTTTTCTGAGAAAAATTGCGAATCATCATATTCTCCAGTTTCCCAACAATCATATCTCGAAGGGACTAGTTCCTTTGGAAAGACAATTTGATAGAAATGATGTGGTAGTAAAAGGTAAAGTTTCAAATGAGGATGTTGATGTAGCTGAGTTCAATATTGGTACAGAGGAGGATCCAAAATTTGTCAAGCTGTCAAATTGTCAAGTAGCCTGTCAAGGGAAAAAAGGGCCGAGTATGCAAGGATGTTAAAATAATTTGTTGACATGTTTTCCTGGACATATGAAGATCTCAGAATATTCGACACCAATGTCATTGAACAGAAGATCCCATTGAAGGAGGAGGCAAAACCATTTAGGCAAACATTAAGACAAATAAACCCTATGTTGTCTCCTATTATGGAAAGGGAGGTAAATAAGTTGTTGGATACCCAAATAATTGTCCCTTAGAGATATTATGAATGGATAGCCAACCTGGTCCCAGTAAGACAGAAAAATGGAGAAATCAGACTGTGTATCTATTTCAGGAACCTGAACAGGATCTTTAATAAGAACAATTTCCCTTTTCCAAAGATGGAACACATATTATAGAGGGTAACAAGTGCATCTAGGATGTCCATAATTGATGTATTTTCTGGCTATAATCAGATCTGTGTCTTTCCTGAAGATAGAAAAACACCACCTTCACCACTCCTTGGGGTATGCTCATGTATGCTAAGATGCCCTTTGGATTGATGAACATAGGGGAAACATTTCAACGAGCTATGGACATCACCTTCATTAGATAAAGGGATAAATTTATGGTCATCTATCTGTATGACATTACAGTCTTCTCCAGATCTAATAAAGAGAAGTGCTATTATCTGAGGAAGGTCTTCTTGAAATGCAAAAAATTTGGTCTCTCCCTGAATCCCAAAAAGTCTCTATTTTCCATGAAGGAGGGAAAATTGTTGGGGCACATAGTATCAGATGAGGGGTTTAGAATTGATTCAAGAAGGGTAGAAGATATCTGAACCCTATCGCTTCCTAGATCCAAGAAGGAAGTCCAGTCTTTCTTGGGAAAAAATAATTTTCTGAGAAGGTTTGTTTCAAATTTTGTTGAATTGGTGAAGCATATCACAACCATGCTCGGGAAGGGGAATGAAGTAAAATGGAATGTTGAGTCCAGATATTCCTTCAATCAAATCAAGAAGGACTTGACTGAGGCATATATTCTTATCAGTCCTGATTACTCCAAATATTTTATATTTTTTTCTTTTTCTTCTTTTGATACAATAGCAATTGTTTTATTGTAGAAGAATGTTGAAGGGTTGGAGCAACCTATTTCCTTTTTCATTAGAGCATTGAGAGATGCAGAGATAAAATATGACATCATGGAGAAATAGGCCTATGCTTTGGTGAAAGCACTCAACACTTTTAGAATCTATGTCCTCTATTCAAAGGTCATTACATATGTTCCTTCAACTTCTGTGAAGGATATTCTCATTCAACCTGACATAGATGGAAGAAGGAGCATGTGGATTTCCCAAATCCTTGAATTTGATGTGGAAGAAAATCCCATCAAACTAGTTAAAGGCCATGGTTTAGCCAAGATATTGGCTGAATCTAATTTCAAAGCTTTAGGGATCAACTACGTCAACATATGCTTAGAAAATCAGCAAGCTGAGTTGTCTTATATAGGCCCACAAGTCAACCCTCCATTGGCAGAATGCACCTGATACAAAGATAATATATTTTTTCTCTAAGAGTTGTGACCTCCAGATGGTATGAAAAAAAACAAGGCAACAGATTTAAAGCTTAAATAAATTAAATACTACCTTATTGATCGAGTCTTATACTGGAAAGACCCTCCAGGAGTGCTTTTGAGATGTTTAGACCCACATGAAGCCAAAAAGATTATGTTTGATTTTCATGAAAGTATTTGTGGGGGAAATCAATTCTAGAGGAACATGACCTATAACATTATCAAGGATGGATATTTATGGCCTAATCTATTCACCGATGTCTATGCAAAAATCAGGGCTTGTGTTAAATGTCAAAAATTCTCTGGAAAGCAGCAGCTGAAGTCTTTCCCATTGAATCCTGTGGTCACTTCAAGACCCTTTCAGCAGTGGGGCCTAGATTTTATTGGGGAAGTCCATCCTGCTTCAAGTGGTAAACAAAGGTGGATCTTGACTTCCACAGATTACTTTACCAATTGGATAGAAGCCATCCCCACAAGGAGTGCTTCTCACAAGGTAATAATTGGTTTTCTGGAGGATATTATAGAAAGGTTTGATTGTTCAAAAAGAATTGTCACTGATAACACTACATCCTTCAAGGCCAAACCATTGATTCATTTTTTTGAGCATTTTGGAATTTCATTGATTCACTCAACTCCTTACTACCCCCAAGGCAATGGATTGGCAGAGTCTTCAAATGATATCCTTATAAAAATTATCAAAAGATTGTTGGAGGACAATAAGAAAGCATGGGATTCAAAGCTCAAATTTTCTCTATGGGCTGACAGAGTGACACCAAAGAGATCTCTTGGTGCTTCTCCTTTTCATCTTTTGTATCGATTCGAAGCCATCTTCCCTTCTCAGCTTTCCCTGTCTGTCGCAAAATTATTTCAAGATTTCCAAGGAGAGTATGATGATATGATCAGAAGAATACACCAATTAGTAGAAGTGCAACAGAATAAAGAAAAGATATTGTACAAAGCATATGAACATCAACAAAAAATCAAGCAGGCCTTTGACAGGAAGGTCATAAAAGAGGATTTCCAGCTAGGAGATCTAGTACTCAAATGGGATGCACCCAAATAGGACAAAGGAAAGAACAATAAATGTGAATCCCTATATATTGGGCCCTAATTATGTTCCCCTTAGAATCATCATGTATGACTATCACAGTATGCCCTCACGACATCATGGATCTCTTGAACTAGGTAATTATTAACCTATAGTTCGAGGCATGATGAGAGTGCTAGTAGGCTATGGCAGGGATGTTGCCACACCTCTTCCTCAATGTCTCTGGTTGTTGTGTGTGACCCCTTTACTCCAAATGTGAATGTACTTGGAAAGCTATCGTCAACCTACATACATTAACAAAACATGTCATCTATAACAATCGACATCATAATATCTAGTCATATGTCACATTTTCAATATAAAAAACATTCAAACCATAACAATCCATTCTGAGACTCGATCCAGAGTCCAATGAGATCCATCGATGCCAACGACATCCTCTAACATCCAAAGTCATGCACACCCAGGAGAACCCAATAAATAACACCTGTTGATATAAATATAGTAAAATGACATATCATCAAACCCACAACATCTCATAAGCATAATCAAAACAACCAATCGTATAATGAACCGGATCACTTGCACACAAGTGTCCTTAAAGAATAATTCTGATCATTTTGTGAAAGAGAGAAATGTTACATACACCCCCTCTTGTTTTAAACTTTGTCATGAAGTTTCACAGTATAAGTGTGCTCAAATAAATATATCACAATATCATATGTCTAGGTATCAAACAAAAATGGAAATTGTTGACACATATCATATGCATCCTCTCAGGTAACCGAGTGCAGACTATAGTTGTCCCACTGGACCTTGACCTGATCTATTGTTCGACGCCGTAGTTTTTGAACGAGATGGTCCAGGATTCAGATTGGATCCATCGTGAGGACACCCTAGTATGATACCTGCAAGGAACTCATTTCAATCACCTGTTTAGGATCACTAACATAATGTCTCAAAACAGGTACGTGAAAAACATCATGCATAAGCCTCAAAGAATTAGGCAAGGCTAGTCGATAGGCCACAGGCCCCTTACTTTCCACAACCTCAAAAGGCCCCATGAAACTAGGAGATATTTTATCACTCTTTCCAAACTTGATTGAAATCTTGTGTGGTTTCACCCGCAAATACAATCGATCTCCAACTTCATAACTATGATCGACATGATGCACATCGACGTAAATTTTTTGTCATTCCTGCATTTCCTTGATCCTTTTCCTTATGGTTTCCATTTTATATTCCATTTATTGGATCTCTTCTGGTCCCACCAGAACCCTATCCTCAAGGAAATCCCAACTCAAAGGCATATGACACGGTTCCCCATAAAGAAACTTGAATGATGCCATTTTAATGGTGCATTGATAATTGTTGTTATATGAAAATTATACTAGTGGAAAGAGTTCTTCCCAATTCTTTTGTTGTTCCATCATGTACATACACAACATATCCTCCAAGATTTGGTTCATTCGTTTGGTATTCCCATCTATCTCTGGGTGATACGTAATACTAAGGTTAAGTTGGGTTTCCAACGCCTATTGGAAACTAGTCCAAAATCGTCCCATAAACACAGATCCTTGATAGGATATAATCCTTTTAGGCACACCATGCAACTTCACTATATTGATGATGAAAAATATAGCTATGTCAGGTTCCTCATATGTTGAAGGGACATGGATAAAAGGAGAACTCTTCGTTAGAGTTTCAACTACCACAAAAATTGAGTCATGTCTCCTTCCTGTCAGGGGAAATCCAACAATGAAATCCATCGAAATGACCTCCCATTTTGATTATGGAATAACATGTGGCTCTAGTAATCCTATCGGATGTCTATGTTCAGCCTTGGCCTATTGAAATTCTAGACATCTTACCACGTAGTTGAATATGTCTGCCTCAATTTCTTTCCAGAAGAATAAGGGTTTAAGGTCTACCCTCATCTTTTGTGACTCCAGGATGATCCATGTACACTGCTTGATGAGCCTCGTTTAGGATCAAACTCCTCAACTCATTGTTGGGAGGTACATAAATACAATTGTTAAATCTCAATAATCCATTGTTGTCCATAGTAAATCCTTCAAAATTTGGTACCATCATGGTGTTTTGTATGGTAAATTCCTTAACCTCTTTACACTAGTCATCGTCGCGTTGTAATGTCATAATCGTTTCATGTATATTCATCTGAAGAGGCATCACCAAAAATATGCATGGTCTTTGACTCAACACATCAGACACTTTTTTTATTTTTCATTTTATGTAACTAATCTCAAAATCATACTCACTAAGAAATTCCGACCAACACCTTTGTCGCGTGTTCAAGTCGCTCTACGTAAAAATGTGTTGTAGACCACAGTGGTCTATTTTTAGTTCGAATTTCCCTCCGATCAGATAGTGTCTCCAAACTCATAAGGAATATACAATGGCTAACAACTCCAAATCGTGTGTCGCATAGTTCTCCTCATGCCTTCTCAACTTTCTTGAGATGTAAGTGATCACTCGATTGTCTTGCATCAAGACTCCGCCTAAGACTTCGTTGGATGCGTCAGTGCTTACCAAGAAATCCTCATCCATGTCAGGGACATTTAGTATCGGCGTTGTCATCAACATCTCCTTGAGCCTTTGAAATGCTTCTGCGCATTTATCGATCCACACAAACTTCTTGTTCTTCTTCTGCAATTCTGTAATTAGATTTTCTATATTCAAAAAACCCTCGATGAACCATTGATAATATCCTGCTAAACCCATGAAGCTATGCACTTCTAGGATAGATTTTGGTGTAGGCCATTCCATAATAGCCTCAAACTTTGTTGGATCCACAATGATACCTTCACCGGAGATGACATGCCCTAAGTAATAAATATTTGATTGATAAAATGAGTATTTAGACAGTTTACCAAACAATTTGTTCGCTCGTAGACATTGTAGTACCAAGCTAAAGTGGTCTTCATGCTCCTCCATTTTTCGAGAATATATCAAAACATTGTCAATGAATACTGGGACAAAATTGTCCAAGTGTTCACGGAACACCTTGTTCATTAAGCTCATAAATACCACTGGGGCGTTTGTCAATCCAAACTGTAAAACAATAAACTCGTAATGTCCAAACCTCATCTTAAAGGTGGTCTTAGGGATGTCTTCCTCCTTGATCTATAACTGGTGATATCCTGATCTCAAGTCGATCTTTGAAAACACCATCCCAACTTGCATCTGATCAAACAGATCATCAATCCTTAGTAACGGATACTGATTTTTGATAGTTTCCTTGTTCAAATGATGTTAGTCAATGTAGAGTCTTCAAGACCCATTCTTCTTTCATATGAAAATAGCAGGCACAACCCATGGTGACACACTTGGACGTATAAGTCCCAGGTCCAACAACTCCTTCAGTTGCATTTTCAAATCCTATAACTCAGGGGTAGACATCTGATAAGGTGTTCTTTCTATTGGCTCATTTCCTTGTTACGTCGAAAGGCATACACCTATTGACAATGAGCACAATTAATCACATTTTAATCTAAAATTCTAATCTGATGGCTAACAATTGAAGATGTTGGCATATTCTTAGTCGTCCTCCAAAATCAATGAATGTGATTTACTCTTCATAACTTCCTTGTATTTTAAAATGCATCCATTAACCTGTTTACTTTTTAACATTTACCTAATCATATTAAGAAATTATTGTATCACCATCGGATTGCCACGTTTAAATGATTAACCTTTGATATTACCATGTTTGAATTATTAGCCACGGATTTTCTACTGTGGGTGCGTTTCAGTTATCCGTGCATTTTAGCTGTCTGCCCATTCTCTACCGCAGATTTACTTAGCTGTCGGTGGGTTTGATATTGCTTGAGCGTTTCATTCCAAGGGCATATCCTAATGGTCTCCACATGAATATATTCATCCCGTATTTTTATTCATATTACAGGTGCTCATACAATTGGCCAAGCGTGATGCCTCTTATTCAGAGCTTGCATCTACAACGAATCCAACATTGACGCCACCTTTGCTACATCTGTGAAGGCAAAGTGCCCAAGTGCTGGTGGTGACAACAACCTATTTCCATTAGATGTGGCTACCCCTACCACATTCCACAATGATTATTACAGTAATTTGGGAAGCGAAAAGGGACTTCTGTACTCCGACTAGCAACTGTTTAATGGAGGTTCTACAGATTCTCAGGTTACTACCTACAGTTCCAATCAGAACACTTTCTTTCCGGACTTCAAAGCCACCATGGTGAATATGGGTAATATCAAACCCCTCACTAGCACCAGTGGAAGAAATCCACAAAAAAGGCAAGAACCCTAATTAATGACTTGAAATTTGCATTCTCCTTACTTTTAGGATCATGTTTCGTTTGTACCAAGTTAGTTGGCCATCGGCTACAGAAGAAAAACAATAAACTAAAATTCGATGATATTATATTCTATGATATTAATAACCATCGTTTTATATATATAATATTTATGAATTCATAAATAAGTAAAAACAAATAAAAAATTGAAACTTTTTGAATATTTATTTTAGATTATAACATTATTTTATAAAAATATTAATTTTAAATCTATAAAAACAATTTAGAACCTAGTTATTTAAATTACTAGATTTTATATGTAAATAGTTGTTGATGAGATAATGACGAAGTATTTGGAATTTTTTTTATAGAACACTTTATAATTATTAGATTTTATAGTTCAAGATCATATGTTATCAATGTCCTTAAAAAGTTTTATTATTTCTCCTTAACGAATAAAGAGAAGTTTTTCAGTGCTCAAAATCCTGGAGTTACGATAGAGTTTTGGCTTTCGTTGAAGCGTTCAAAAGTTTTCCTCCAAATTTGAGCAGAAGTGTGGATTCACGTTGAGCATAACCTGTTGGATGGATTATTTTGTAAAAATTGAGTAATCTTTGCGGTGGTCGGAAGGTTGGGATTCATTGTCAGTGGAGGGTTTGTGTTAGGAGATGGTGTAAGTCGAACCTTTTGGCGTTTACTAGCCACAAGTTTGTGGTTGTGATAGTTTTAGGTCAATGGTAAAATCCAAATCCCTCTTTGGCAACATCAAAGGTAACTCCTCTGGGAAGACGTCCACAAAATCTCGCACCACCGAAAGGTTTTCTAGACCTTCTGCTATGCCCTTATCGTTTAACGCAAGGATTGAATATAGCTTGCATCTCTTGCGCATGCTCTTCAATAGTTGTAAGGAAGAGATGAACGTCAGGGAAACTCTCTTCTTCCAATCTACAGTCATGCATATCTATCCCTCATCATCGACCATGCTCAACCACTTTGTATTACAGTTGGGTATTGCCTCATGCGATTCCAGCCAATACATACCGAACACAACATCATAAGACCCTAATATCATGACGTACATGTTGGCCCTTGTGACAAACTCTCTTAGGTTAAGGATACAACCCGTAACCTTCCCTCCAACCTTTTTTTTGGCTCCCAAATCCATTTCTACAAAGACAAACTCATCCTATTCGACTACCTTTACTGTAATTATTTTTAACACTGCACAAAAAATAAAACTCTCTGTAGAACCTGGATATATAAAAATAATAAAGGTTTGGTCAGCGAAGGTACCTGATTTCTCGAGCGTAGTGGATTGGTGCTCTTCCTGGTAGTTATTCGCTACTGCATGAATCCAATGGGCCTTGCCCAAATCTCCCACGGTAGTGGGTCTGACCGATCTAGTTGCTCTAGACCTCTCAACTAGGTAGTCATGCTGGTAATGTGGCTCTCCACATGTCCAACACCCTGTCTTTGGTCCAGTACTCCTGGTACCTGAAGTCAAAGCTGACGAACCACCGTCCTAGAACCCTGGTCTATTTTGATGAATAGGCCTAAAATGATACTGTTGCAGTCGACGTTGCTGCTGGTGTTTTGTTCCTCTGTAAGGAGTCTATTGTTGAGGCATTGGTCACCGAGGTGTAGTGAAGGCAGATCCTCTCAAAGTGCCTCGATAACCTAGAGCATGCCTAACTAGTGTCTGATGCTATTGCACACTAGATGTTGTCGGTCTTGTCAGAGTCCTTCTCTGACCCCCGCTGATGTGCTCCTCCTCTTCTATGAGGGCCTTCTGGAAAACATCATGCAAGGTTTGAGGCATCACAATCCTCACTTTTCCACGAATCCTGACATTAAGGCCAAACAAGAATTTGTTGACCTTATGTTTCTCAGTATTTAGGTGCGTAGCATATCGAAGCAGCTACAAAAGATCTCAACGTGTCTCTCTGTATAAAGTACTCAAAATTTAATAATACTAGGGTAGTGACGAAAGAGGGGGAGTCTATAGGAAGAACCAGTTGTGCGTAAGCATAGCGCGAAGGGTGAAGTAGTAACCACTAGTGTACACAGTGCGAGGGAGCAGTGCTAAGGAAAAAACCTATTCTTTTCGCTCTACTAAAATGGTTGTCTACCGATCAATTTTCCCTAGATTGGTTGATGGTTTGGTTGTGTTCACATTTCCCGCTTGAATGTTTTTTCAACCTTTACATTCAGGGCCAAATATTTTTTTTTTTACAGCTGAAAAATTCTTTTCCGACAAATAGATTTTGTAAAGGGGCGTGCATATGCACACTTTGGAACCTTCACGCACACTTCAATGAGAGTTCATAGAACCCTGACAATGAGGTGCTCAAAAAACATAATCAACAATAAGTTAAATTCAAAAAGGGTTTCCAAACCAAAGGGATCCAAATATTCTAGAACGACCATATCCCAACAAAGATACGTCTAGATATGGAGCACAGAGGAAATCAAATCTCGTTAACTAAATCAAGATAAAAAAATCATCAAATGGTTCTTTGTTCGGCCACCTCATTATCACTCAGTCTGATTTAGATTGACTTTTGGGTTGTATAATACCTGGTGAAGTGTGAAGCTTTGGTTTAATGCCTAGCGATGGGTTAGTCAATGGTTTCAATATATAAGGGATATAAAAAAAAACCGCAAGAATCATTAAGCCACACAAGTAAAGTTAAATGGATAGGGGAAGGGGATCAGGATGGAAATGAAAGGATCTCTCAAGAGGCAGTGAGCTTAATCAAGCAATCAACCATAAATCCTTCTTATTAACTGAACAAATTTTTTTTTTTCTTGCAGCAACAATCTCAACAAATTCCAAGTAATGTGCCAGAAATACACTAGAATATACATCATTATTAACGTTCATGTACCTAAAATTTGACTAAAATATAATGAAAATTTACACATGCGTACCGAATATGAAGGAGAATAACCTGAAGTCATTTTCCTACACCTGCACTCCATCCAACTCTCACTTTCCAACCACTGAGACCTCACCGGTACCTACCAGCCAACGCCAGGGGTACTCTTCTTCCCCTTGAGCCCCACGATCCACAAAGGGGCGGCACACACAATACCAAAGAATGCTAGCTCCCAACTCACCTCTCAAGGTCAAGCTACCACTAGTTATCTAAGCTAGGTATCCCAACTCCCATAAGAGAAACGCAGTTAAGATAAATTTTGGCAGCATAACCTTACGCATACTAGACGTGATCCATACTCCTCGTCTGCCATTCTTTTTGTAGATTTTTATTAGTGATTCCTTTCCCAAACCCTCATTAGATTCTTTTTATTAAAAGTAATTAGGAAAAATCTCCCCCGTACACACGTCACATGATCCCCTAGTTGCACCAGAACATCCATTTATTAATTAATTAAATTTTCCTGTTTCCCTCACCCACCTAAAATAGTTCCTAAAAATGCTCCTCGGTGTCCCTTTATTACCTTATATTTCCTAAATGACTGACACCTTTCCTAAAACCTAGTTGAGCTTAATTAGAAGGTTCCAAATACTAGATTCCCTACTATGTTAAGCATTCCCTTTTTCCTTAAGTTTCCCCTTTTCTTCTAAGTTTAGATTTAGCAAGTTTAGATATAAACAACAATTTACCATTTTAATAAATTAATCCTCCATTAAGATTTTACTTTAATTATTAATATTTGAATTTTCTTTACCCCCTTCTTGTTATAGGTATATTTAGTTCTTTTATTTCACAGGTTCTACTTAGACCTAGGTTTTAAATTCACTAGGCTTGGTGACAGTTATTAAGAGAAAAAATTGTTATTAAACATTACTCATAACATCATTCATTTTAAGGTCGACTAGTTCCTAAGGAGGCATAGTTTTCTAGGTACTAGGTTTATTAACTACCATAGTTAAAATCATGATGTTCCCTTCAGGATGCACTAGGTGCTCTAAGGGTGTTGTTATCATGAGAACTTGTGAGAGTCTTGTGGGTTTGTGGTTTCTACCTAAGTTTGTAATTTTTCCTTGTCTCTCTCCTTTTCGTCGACCAAATATCAAGTTGTTCCCCTTCAAATTGTAAGTTTTCTTTGTTTTCCCTCATTCGTTTGAACAAATTTTTCCTTGTTGACTTACCTGAGAAGTCACAGCCCTAAGATTTTCCTTTTTCTCTGAGGTTGATCATTTTCCTCTTTGTCTCATTCACTCGTCCTTTTCCTCTCCGATCTCCCAACCAATCGTCCAAGTCTATGTTTAGACAGGTCGTAGCTGTGGGCTCAAGGTGCAACACTCAGAGCAACCCATTCCAGACTTGAATCAAGTGAGCGAGCAAGTTCATTTTTTTACGGTAGAAATCCCTCGTGGAGCTCAGATCAATGGCTTGCAGGTATACAAAATATCAAAATTGCACCAAGTATAGTGCTAGTGCCGAAATCTTCGAAGTCCTAAAGTGTCGAAAATCCCAAAGTCATAGGTTGCACAAAGGTTAAATATGGACCGTAGATCTCATCGGGAGAGATCAGCGGTGAAAAATAATCATGGGAATCGGTAGTTCGAAATATTGTTAAAGTTGATTTTCTAAGGTCAAAACTCCTGAAACCCAGAATTAGTGTGAGTTGTCCAATCGAAAGGGACACATGGCACCGGATCTAAGAAGTCATGGTTTCACGACTCAGAGGTTTTAGAATGGATCACAACGCAAGTTTGAGAAGTGAAAAATTGTGAAGCGCCCATGAGTTTCACCCATGGTCATTGCCCGGGGTCACATAGGAAGTGGGCCCAAGAAGAAAGGTAGGCACTGAGTGCATGATTAGTGACCCAGGTTTTCAAGGAAGCAATCGTGGTCGTTGGATGCATAGTAGATCAGACCATTGATCTAAGAGAGACCCTTTCGCAATATCAGGTATTGGGAAATTTTGAATCAAGTAGAGTAGAATCTCCCGAAAGATGAAATCCTAAAACATCTTTGGAGAGGAGCCCTAGGTCATGGCCTGAGGTCACATGGAGCGATGGAGAGAAGTTGTGCCAAAGGTCGAAAGTGCATGTGTTGGTCACAGAAGAATATTTGCATGGCCTCGAGATTAACTTGTACAAGTTGTGAGAATCGCCTAGAACATTCATGGGTGTCAGGCCTCATCCCGGTCCGAATAAAAGTAGTTAATGAAAATGGGGGAGGTGGTTGAAATCGTCTCACCCCATAAATGGAACGTATGGAAGGTATGGTCATGGGGAATGAATCATCAGCCCATGGTACTCCTGTGGTCAAATTTTCCTACAAAAACCATGATGATTTGACCTCACATCCGATAGAAGAATACCTACATAGTATGACAGAGAAGATGCATACATAAATCTTTTATTATAGTGGCCAGGTCACACTCCTTGTAGTGGCATTGGTTTTGAGTATAAATAATTAGTTTTGATAGTTTTTTATGGTCGATGGCTGAGCTAGGCTCCCATATTGTAAAGTTTTAATGAAGCTATGGTTTTCTGGTTATGTAATGGGAATTGAGAATTCTTATTCAATGTAAGTCAGCCTTATTTTATGTCTCTTTTTCCTCTGATACTAAATGGCTTGGGCATGGATGATCCAGTCGAGCTATTGTAATTGTATTGTGATGTATGTAAGAGGATCTTTTTTTTTTGAGTTTTACTTCTTAGGTTGCTGGAAGACCTGATGTCCATAGCATACGTTTACATTTTTTCCTTAAGTTATTTCTCCTACTCACCCTTACTACAACTTACTGACTGAAGTTGAATCAAGACCTCACCTTCTTGTGCATGCTATTCCAATTGTCTAAGTTAAAGTGATACTATCTTGAGTCTGCGCCCATTCAAACCCCCTTAAATTTATTCATTGTCACATACAAACTGATGGGGGCTGGGCTTACCTCCCCTGCAATCAGGAGTTGACTTCTAGAGCTAACATTTCTGGCACCGTTGCCTGGGAAAAAATTGAAGACATTTCTCAGGGATAGAATGACAATGAGCTTTTGATTCTGAAGGTTCATCAGATATCAGAAAAATTCAAGATTGCAACCTTCACCTGGTGAATCCATTGAAGTGAACCCACTATTTCAGCTATGGCTTCTAGAGGCAGACACACGAGATTTGTTGCATAACTGCATCTAGCAACACCTGATGTTGACCCAGTGAAAGTCATCAGAAGACAAAAGATTCTCCAGGAAGGTACTTCAGCTATTGAACTAGGTATTTCTGGTGACTTTCACCATCCTCCTCTAGAAACTACAGTAGTTGTTTCTCATTTTCCTGTTACACCATCTATTGAAGATTCTAGAAATTTAAATTTTGGGAGTTTTCCTCCTGGTTTCCCCTCTCCTAGTTTCGGTGTGGAAGGATTTGACACTCCTTTTTCCACAGAAGTTGTACCTTGGTTTAAACCTAGGACCTCATAGTATTTTCCCACTCCAGGCTTTATCACTCCTCCCCCTGTTAAGGTTGTTTATTTTATAGAAGGGGAAATCTCAATTCCCTCGAGCCCTGTGGCCTTTTCTCCAAATCCCATGTTGTTTCCCTTTCCTCCTAGATGATCAATTCCATCTTCTTCTATTCAAGCTACATATCCTCATGGTTCTCCTCTAGATATCATCCCTATGGTAGGCGCTAATCCCCCTAGGAAAAAAATTGATGCCATAATGGCTGCAATATATTCCCCTCTAATCCTACCTCAGCCAATAAATGCTCTCCTTGCTGGAGAATACCTAAAATACATGCCCAAATTCATAGGAGAAGAAGACATAACTGTTGAAGAACACCTTGTTGCCTTCTACAATTATGCACACAATCTAAAGATTGAAAATGAGTTTGTTTGGATGAGAGTCTTTGTCCAAAGCCTTAATGGTGAGGCTAGGAAATGGTTTAGAGGATTGACCCTTGGATCCATCGCTGGGATTGAGGCTTTAGATGATGTTTTCTTGAGACAATGGTGGGGTAAAAAAGAATTTATGTATTATATCATAGAGTTCAGGTCCCTAAAGAGAAAAGAGGGAGAATCTGTCTCTGAATTCTCCAAAAGATTCAACAAAATGTACAATAAGATCCCTACCGAGATAAAGCCTACAAAAGCCTCTTCCAAAATAACTTATGCTAGTGCTTTCAACATTGATTTTTGCCTCCTATTAAGAGAGAGAAGAGATACTTTCTTATCTCATATGCAAGATGAAACCCTGGAAGTAGATTCCAACCTATTGATAGTTGACATAATTATAAATAAAGATGGCATAGACATAGGAAGGGGGAGATCTGAAGCCTCAACCTCTAGTTTCTCTGTGTCTCACCCTCAAGTAGATGAATTGACCAAGATGGTAAAATATCTTTCTGCAAAAATGGATAAGATTAAATTTTAAGGGAAGCAAGGTTATAAGAATGCAAAAAAAGTTGATAACAGAAGTAAATTCAGAATACCAAATAAAACCCCTCAGATACTTCCAAGAGAGCCTTGAAACAGAGATAGGTATGATTAGAAAATCCAAACCCTTCTCCAAAATAATCTTGTTGCTGATGAAGAAGGAGAGGAAGAAGAGTGTGATCCTGAAATCCATTGTCTTGGAGACACCTCCCCATTCCCCCATCTGACCCAATCTGCATACAAGGAGTCGCTCATGGACAGCCAAATAAATGAGTTGAGTAAAGGGTAGAAGACCAATAGTAGTCCCAATGAATATAACCTCAGGTCTAAGAAGAAAGAAGGGAAGTCTAACATCCCTAATCAACCTTCTAGAACAGAGAAGCTTGCTAAAGATGCATCAAACAACAAAAAGGAGAAGGAAACATAAAACCCCTCACTAATATCCAAAGGTCCTATCCCAGAAGTAAAAGAAATTCTAAATCCCCCCTCCTCTTTTATCTTTGAACACAAAATTCAAAATATTAGGATTCTTGTACCCCTTTCAGAGCTATTCAAGCATGAAGATTTAAAAAAATCCCTCTCTAAGTTGTTGCAGTATGAGCCATCATATGATTCCGTAGACTCAGTAAACCTCCAAGACAAAACACCAACAATCATCTTAGGTCCTTTGATAGAAGATAGATATGATTCACCCCCCCCCTTCTATAAATCTCTGAACATACATGACAAGGTGCTTCATAATTGTTTGATGGACTCAGGGGCATCTCATAATATCATGCCCAAAAATTTCATGGATGAACTTGGATTAGAAATCACAAAGACTTATCATGATTTGTACTCTTTTGATTCAAGGAAAGTGTAGTGTCTCGGGGTCATCAAATATCTGGTTGTGACCTTGTTTCAGTTGCCCATGAAAAGTGTGGTCATGGACATCATAGTGGTTGATGTTCTCCCCAAGTTTGGCATGCTTTTGTCAAGATATTGGATAAAAAGACTTCATGGAACCTTGCATATGGACCTCACATATGCTAGCATTCCAGTGTTTTTGGGGGAGCATAGAAGACTGTACAGATAATCTAAGTTGGCCTACATTATTATTGATGAAGCAGACCCCACCATCATCCTATTTTTTCACTTGATACTGTTTTGGGATCCAACTTATTGCAATTCACTGATGCCCTTGAGCTCCCTCTTGAAATTAGAAAGTAGTGCCTTACTCTCTATGAAGATTCTCCTTTGATTACCTCTCTTTGGAAAATGTTTGTTGATGGAGTCTCTTCTAGACAAGGTGCTAGTGCTGGAGTGGTATTGGTTTTACCTACCCAATAAATTACATCTATTTCCTACAAGTTAGAATTTGAAACTACCAATAATGTGGCATAGTAAGAAGCTCTTGTTTTGGGTTTGAGGGTTGCAAAGGACATGGGGATTGAAGAGATATCAGTGTTTGGGGATGTTGAATTAATTTTCCATCAAATCAAAAGTATTTATCAAGCCAAGCACCCTCATCTTAGAAGTTATAGAAATGAAGTGTGGGATATAGTTGACGGTTTTTTCTTAGATTTCAACATTTCATTTGTTCCAAGAGAGGAGAATACTATGGTTGATTCTCTGGTGGTTTCAACAGGTAATTTCAGAGTCCCTCTACCACCTAAAATCAGGTATGATGTAGAAGTGAAATATAGATCCTCTATACCTGACAATGTCAAGCATTGGAAAGTGTTTGAGGATGATCTTGAAATCAAAACATTCCTGGAAACTGTTGATGAGTTTTCTACATTACACATTGATCAAGATCTTGATTCTGAAATAAATCCTCATGATGATGCTTTTCTGATCAAAATTGCAAATCATCATATTGTCCAGTTGCCCAACAATCATACCCCAAAGGGACTAGTTCCTTTGGAAAGACTATTTGACAGAAATGATGTGGTAGTAAAAGGTAAAGTTTGAAATTAGGATGTTGATGTAGCTGAGTGCAATATTGGTATAGAGGAGGACCCAAAATTTGTCAAGTTGGCAAGCATCCCGTCAAGGGAAAAAAGGGCCAAGTATGCCATGTTGTTAAAAGAATTCGCTGATGTGTTTTCCTTGACATATGAATATATCACAACATTCGACACCAATGTCATTGAACACAAGATCCCATTGAAGGAGGAGGTAAAAGAAGTTAGGATAAAATTAAGACAAATAAACCCTATGTTGCTGCCTATTATGGAAAGGGAGGTAAAGAAGCTATTGGATGCCCAAATAATTGTCCCATTGAGATATTTTGAATGGATAGCCAACCTGATCCCAGTAAGAAAGAAAAATGGAGAAATCAGACTGTGTGTCGATTTCAGGACCCTGAACAGGATCTCTAAGAAGGACAATTACCCTTTTCCAATGATGGAACAAATATTACAGAGGGTGATAGGTGCATCTAGGATTTCCATGATTGATGGATTTTATGGCTATAATCAGATCTCTGTCTTGCCTGAAGATAGAGAAAGAACACCTTCACCACTACTTGGGGTACGTTCATGTATGCTAAGATTCCCTTTGGATTGATGAACGAATGGGTGACCTTTCAACGAGCTATGGACATCGCCTTCATTTTATAAAGGGATGAGTTTATGGTCATCTATCTGGATGACATTATAGTCTTCTCCAGATCTGATAAAGAGCAATGTTATGATCTGAGGAAGGTCTTCTTGAAATGCAGAAAATTTGGTCTCTCCCTGAATCCCAAAAAGTCTTTATTTTCCATGAAGGAGGGAAAATTGTTGGGGCACATAGTATCAGCTGAGGGGGCCATAATTGATTCAAGCAGGGTATAAGATATTTGAACCTTGTCTCTTCCCATATCGAAGAAGGAATTCCAGTCTTTCTTGGGAAAAAAAAAATTTCTGAGAAGGTTTGTTTCAAATTTTTCTGAATTGGTGAAGCATATCACAACCATGCTTAGGAAGGGGAATGAAGTAAAATGGATAGCTGAGTCCAGAGAATCCTTCAATCAAATCAAGAAGGAATTGACTCGGGCATCTGTGCTTATTAGTTGTGATTACTCCAAATATTTTTTGATTTTTTCTTTTTCTTCTTTTGATACAGTAGCAGTTGTTTTATTGCAGAATAATGTTGAAGGGTTGGAACAACCTATTTCCTTTTTTCAGCAGAGCATTGAGAGATGCAGAGATTAAATATGACGTCATGGATAAAAATTCCTATGCTTTGGTGAAATCCGTCAACGCTTTTAGAATCTATGTCCTGCATTCAAAGGTCATTGCATATGTTCCTTAAACTTCTATGAAGGATATTCTCATTCAACCTGACATAGATGGAAGAAGGAGCAAGTGGATTGCCCAAATCCTTGAATTTGATTTGGAAATAAAGCCCACCAAACTAGTTAAGGGCCAAGGTTTAGCCAAGCTATTTGATGAATGTAATTGCAAATATTTTTGGATCAACTGCATCAACATATTCTCAAAAAATCAACATGTTGAGTTGTCTTATACAGGCCAACAAGTCAGGCCTCCATTGACAGAATGCACCTGGTACAAAGATATTATATTTTTTCTGCAAGAGTTGCGACCTCCAAATGGTATGGACAAAGGAAAGGCAATAGATTTAAAGATTAAAGAAATTAAATACTACCTTATTGATCGAGTCTTATACTGGAAAGACCCTCTAGGAGTGATTTTGAGATGTTTAGACCCACACGAAGCCAAAAAGATTGTGTTTGATTTTCATGACAGTCTATGTGGGGGACATCACTTATGGAGGACCACGACTTATAATATTATTAGGGTTGGATATTTATGGCCTACTCTATTCAATGTTGTCTATGCAAAAATTAGGGCTTGTGTTAAATGTCAAAAATTCTCCATAAAACAACAGCTCAAGTCTTTCCTATGGAAGCCTGTGGTCACTTCAGGACCCTTTCATCCTATGGAAGCCTGTGGGGCCGAGAATTTATTGCGGAAATAAATCCTGCTTCAAGTGGTCAACAAAGGTTTATCTTGACTGCCAAAGATTAATTTACCAAGTGGATAGAAGCCATCCCCACAAAGAGTGATTCTCACAAGGTAATAATTGGTTTTTTGGAGGATATTATAGCAAGGTTTGGTTGTCTAAAAAGAATTTTCACTGATAACTCTACATCCTTCAAGGCCAAACCATTGATCCATTTTTCTGATCAGTTTGGAATTTCATTAATTCACTCAACTCCTTACTACCCCTAAGGGAATGGACTAGCAGAGTCTTCAAACAAGAGCCTTATAAAAATTATCGAAAGACTATTGGAGGACATCAAGAAAGCATGGGATTCAAAGCTCAAATTTTATCTGTGGGGTGACAGAGGTAAAACAAAGAGATCTCTTTGTGCCTCTCCTTTTCATCTTGTGTATGAGGTCGAAACCATCTTCGCTTCTCAGCTTGCCTCGCCTGTCACAAAATTATTTCAGGATTCCCAAGGATAGTCTAATGATATTATTAGAAGGATACAACAACTAGTATAAGTGCAACAGAATAGAGAGAATATACTGGACAAAGCACATGAACATCAACATAAAATCAAGAAGGCCTTTGAAAAGAAGGTTAGAAAAGAGGATTTCCAGCTGGGATATCTAGTACTCAAATGGGATGCACCCAAATAGGACAAAGGGAAGCACTATAAATTTGAAGCCCTATGGATTGGGCCCTGCAAAATATTTGAGGTATTTGTAAATAATACTTACTGATTGCCAACTTTGGAGGGATTTGAAGTTTTTGGTGGCCTTGTAAATGGGAATTTTTTGAAGAAGTATTTTGTTTAGACCATGATCGACATTCCACCACTATATATACCACTCATGTTTTGTTTTGATTTTTAGTTTTTTGTTTTCAATAAAAGACCCCATAACCCAAAGCTAAGGCACTAGAGATGCGTGTTCTTGCCAGCTCGCAGGGAGCATGTCATCCCCTGTGGAGCCAAATGTTATCACACAAACTTGTCAGAGTCTTGTGGGTTTGTGTTTTCTACTTAAGTCTGTAATTTTTCTTTGTCTCTCTCCTTTTTGCTGACCAAATCTCAAGTTGTTCCCCTTCAGATTGTAAATTTTCTTTGTTTTCCCTCATTCATTTAAACAATTTTTTCCTTGTTGTCTTACCTAAGAAGTCCTGGCCCTAAGATTTTCTATTTTATCTAAGTTTGATCATTTTCCTCTTTGTCTCGGTTGCTCATCATTTGCCTCTTCAAGCTCCCAACAAGTCATCCAAGTATATGTTTATACAGGACACAGCCACTGGCTCAAGGTGCAACACTCAGAGCGACCCATTCCAGACTCAAATCAAGAGAGAGAGAAAGTTCAGTTTTCGACGGTGGAAATCCCTCATGGATTTAAGATCAGTGGCTCACGGGTATTCAGAATCTCAAAATTGCACCAAGTATAGAGCTAGTGATGAACTCTCCAAAGTCCCGAAGTGTCGAAAATACCAAAGTCACAGGTTGAGAAAAGGTTAAATATGGATTGTATATCTTATTGGGATAGATCAACAGTGGAAAATAATCATGGGAATCGGGAGTATGGAATATTGTTAAAGTTGTTCGTCTAAGGTCCGAACTCCCGAAACCCAAAATTAGCATGGGTTGTTTGATCTAAAGGGACACGTGGCACCATATCTGAGAAGTCACAGTTTCACGAGTCAGAAGTTTTAGCATGGAGCACAGTGTAATTTTGTGAAGTGAGAAATCACGAAGTGAGAAATCGTGAAGAGCGGTCACTGCCCGGGGTCACATAGGAGATGGGCCCAAGAAGAAAGGTAGGAACCCAACTCATGATTAGCGACTCAAGTTTTCAAAGAAGGAATCGCAACCATCAGATGCATGGCATATCCGACCTTTGATCTAAGAGAGACCCTTTCGCAATATCGGGTGTAACATCCCCACAAAAAAATTAATTTTAAGTCTGAAATTGATTAGGAAATTATTTATGTTTTTGGTAAATTCGAAATTGGAATTTTTTTGCCATTTATGGAAATTCTGAATTTCGAATTTAGTTAATTGTAATTAATGATTATGAACATTGAGAAGAGATCTGATTTGACCCAACTAACTACTTGACTATGACACTTGTATGAAACAAAATGTTTTATATTTATTGCTAATGGACAAATGGAACAACCAGGTTAAAATTAGCTGACCATGACTCCATGAGTGGGGAACATGTTGGAACTACCCCAGGGATGATTGTTACAAGTGGAAAATAAGGAATTTCTCCATTGGAAGCCCCCAAAAATAAGGGATTTGGAAAGATGTGAAAATTCCCAAAGGGGACAAAGACCTAGGCACAAATGCTTTTGGATATATAACATATGGGAGGCAGGACACTGCCTAGTATGATGGGGAAATGAATTATCTCTTGCTATTATGAACACTAAGTATTGATTGTGAGGCAAGGAGAATCTGTTGAAACTGAAGGAATATTGTTGAGGAGGAGTTCTGAGTTTTCCCTCATGGATTCATGGTCAGCCTAGGGGGTGAACGAGACAAGTAAATTGGTTGTTTTTTTCTAAGGTTGGGAGGAATTTGGTTGTTCCATTTGTTGTTTGGAAAATTGTTCAGATATGTCTATATACTCCTTCTCTGGTCAAATTTTATTTGAATTAGTTGATTGATAGAATTCATCTTCTTAAATCTAAGTGAATTGTTCTGTTTCATTGAAGTCTGTTGAAATAGGATGAACTGTAGGGTAAACCTTTGCAGATTAACTATAGGTTTTGAGAATAAATTTTCTTTGTATCTTGGTTGAGTATGAAATTCAATTATGGAAATATTAGAGAATACATATGTATTAAAACCAAGATCTATATATATAATTATATATGTACAGTCATATCACTGTAGGGACCATATTTTTATATATATGTACAGTCATGTTCTTTAAATTTGGACGAATCGTCCTATTGATTATCATTGTTGAGATAAAGTAAATATAGTATAATCCTCACAATTTTACTGTATCTCATTAACAAGAAAACTCTGGAAATACACTTGAGAACTTAGAACTTCATATATATATATATATATATATATATATATATATTATAGACCAAATACACAGGTAGCACTAAAGTTCTATGACTATTAGACTATCTTATGGTAAAAAGAAATGAATAGTTCAGACAGTCATAAATAAAGTCCAAAAATAAAGACGAATAGTTCAAGTAGTCACAGAAACAAAGTTCTAAAATGAAAAAAAATGAATAGTTCAAATAATCCCAAACGGAGTTCTGGAATAGGTCATTCCTTTAATTATGGAGGAATGGTCTATCATTTTATATAGGAGTTGGAATATACATACCGAAAATTGTTATAGGCTAAATACCCAGTTTGTAATCAAGTGGTGAGTTATATATATAGTTGACTGTATCATTTTCAGAATCCTTAAATGCTTACTGTGTGTATTTTACCATATATCACTTAAAATAAAGGAAAGAAAATAGTTTTGTTGGCCACAACAAATTTTCTGAAAAATATGATAAAACAGGAGCAAATTAAAACTGAAAGACATGGTTTCTAGAATCATATAAGTTGATATGATCTTTCCCTTTTAAATGATTTAGGTATAATAGATAACCACCATATCGACCAGCCTGGAAGTAAAGTATTAATAATTCGAAGTTTCATTACAAGAGAAAAATCTGGTGATTCAAACATTCAAGTTTATGACACTTTCCAAATTGAAACCCGAAATCAAAGGTGTGCCCAAACTTACACAAGTTTTGAGCCATAGTCTTCCCACAGTGAATCTCATTGAAAAATTAGATTTATTTGTTAATAGGAATTGGGATGGAACTGTACACAATACGATATTCTAGGTTGGAGCCGAGAAGCTTCGTCGTTAGAACCTGGAACGATAAGTCCTGAGGATTCTAAAAAGAACTCGAGTACCTTTTGTACGAGAGGATGCCTAGAATCCGAAGTTTCAGAAGATATAACCCTGTAAGGGAATCAAGTAATTTCAATTAGTAACCATCAAGGAATGACAGATCTTTCTTATATGAAATACATAATTAAATTTCCGAGATAAATTGATTATAAAGAAACAAACACATAAAAGTTTGGGTTGCACTTAACTTGGGCCATACTATAGGTCGTCTTGCCTCTGTGCAGCCAAAAAAGTCATCCATGGACTGGAAGGGAGAAGTGGGACAAAATCGATATGATGGGTACCCTTCCAAAATCAGGGATCCCATCATTAGGTCATGATAAACAATCCTTTAAACTTAAACACCAGAAGGAAACCAAAAGAAACTTATGAGAATTAAAATGATCAAGAAAATATAGAACAAAGAGTATTATATATTTTATACAGTTATAGTTCATTAATAAATCCCTATGAATTCACTCCTTCCACAATAATAAATTACAAAGTCAAACTGCAAGGGTCACATGGTAGATGTAGATTGAATGCACGAATTAAGTCAGGGTAGCAGTTCAATTTTTCTTGCTGAAAGGTACACTTTGCCAAAACTATAATACTGAATTAAATATTATGCCAAGTACATTTTTATCAAATTCAAAACATTAAATCAAATATCGGTGTCGAAGAGAATGCAATGCTCAGAGATTTAACAGAGCTAATACTCATGCCGAATACCAAATTTCGAATGGTAGTTTACACACAGAGATATCGATATGATTTAAATGGAAGATGTAACCCTAAACATTCATCACAGATTTAAATAATAACGTGAAACATAGTGCTTCATAACATATCATTGATACACAAAACTTCCACTAATATATGTTTATATAAAGACTTACACTGATTGGGAACACAGTAACCCTTAAAGAAAAAAACTACAATCATAACAATTAGCTAGTAGTTTAAGAGAACATACAGATTGTTAGACACCCAAACAAATGACCCAGTCTAACAGTACCCAATATCAAGCCACTGAGAATAAAACCAGGGGATCCCTATGAATAATTTTCATATGCATTAATATTGAAACGCCTGAGCAAGAAATCATTGAAATCGGAAAATCCGAAGGCAGAGTACCGAGAAAATTCAGAAGGGTTTTAAAACAATTGATGGAGGAGTATCCTTACCCAGGTTAAGGAGGGTGATCAGTTTGCATTCCAATTATTCATTCTTTTCCACTGGGATGAAGCTTATCCTCAGTGTTTACTCCAGGGAAATTTCTCCACAATCATCCTTGAATGTTTACGTCGAGTAATCAAGACAAAAGGGGAATAAACCTAACTAAACCTTCCACAAAGCTAAGAGGGAAAAATTTTAATGTTACCCGTATCATGAAATGTGATTTTTGGGAGGTGGCCTACTCGGAACTAGACATGAAGCCAGATGACAGGCCTCATATGGGAGCCTATGCAGACTTCCATTAAGGAACTGGATATAGGGTTCAATGCGACCCTGACAGTTCCACCTTCATTTCTCAAACCAAGTTAATGCGAAGGAGGGGAAGATTTTAGAACATTACCCTATAACTAACGAATTTAAGCCCCAATTTTGTTAGAGTGTAATGATTCAATTCATAAGGAGGTTACCCTTAGACTTCAAGGAGAAACAACCAACCCTTTTTAATGTTAAAGTGGACCAAGAACTAAACTTGTCCGAGTTTCCTTGTTGCCAAAAATTTAAGACTAAACTCTTGAAATCACAACTATACCACCACTGGGACTGGTGTCGCATACTGGAATACTCTTAGTTTATTTATGACATAATGTATTATCCTATATACCTTAACACTAGCTAGACAAGAATGTGGAATTTGTTCAGACTTTGGAGCTTACCCATTGATAACAACAGTACCTAGAATTATAACTTATAAAAAGACTTTGATAGTATGTACACGATACATTTAAATATATGAAACTACACATATAAATGAGTTAATAGATAGGATATTATATATATATACTAGAGTGTATTTTTGCAAGGAGTAAGGATTTGTTTTTGGAATTTTATTAACACTTCCACTGATGATAGAAATATTGCAAGATGATCGACAGGATAGGAATGATAAGGCCATCCCTAGCTATTCTTACTATTACCATGTAACTTGAATAACTCCAGGAAAGTAAACAAGGTAGAAACATAATCCCAAGATGAGTTGGATAGAGATAATGTCTGTTTTTAGAACTTATCATTACATCTTTGAATCTGTTAACTATAAAGAAAAGAAGTTGATTTAATCGTAAAGAAGAGAGTTAATGTCCCTAACAATTTTTTATTATTTATTTTGGTATTTTGGGGTGCATTACATATGGTATCATAGCAAAGGTTACAACACTTGGACCTTGAATAGGGCCAAATAATTACTTAGCATAGATTTCTTGTTTATGTAAAACTAACAAAACAATTATTGTTACAAACAAAAACACTTTATTCTATTGTAATCATGGAAGTCCGGAATGAGGCAGAAATTAGGCTCAAGGAGAATTCTGAACAAAGGCCTCATGAAGATCAGAGACAAAACAATGATGGAAGCTCACCTACCGATGTTATGGAAACTATGAGAAATATCATTGTTGAGTTGCAGGTTTTCAATGTAGACAATGAGAAACTGAAAAAGGCACAGTAGGAACAACATGAAATAAATGAAGTCCTCATGTGAAGTATAGTGACAAAGAAAATCCCAAACGATGATAACCAAGAAGAAGAAGTGAGTAAAAGGGCCTCCATGAATTATGGTATTGAAGAAGAAAAAGGGGACAACTAATCTAAAGGTACTGCTTCAGTTGAAGATAAAACAAAAACAAGAAGAAATAGGAAACAAGTAGATCACTTTGAGGGAGAGTTTAAGAAAATCAAACCATCTACCTTTGATGGGGAATCTAGAATAGGGGAGGAAGTTGAAGCATGGTTATTAGACATCAAGAAGTATTTCCAGATATACAACTATTCCAACAATATGAAGGTCAGAATGGCCATCTATAATTTGAAATGGAAATCCAACATATGGTGGCAGGACCTGAAGTTGGCCAAGGGTCTAAAGGAAAAACAAATGGAATGGTCAAACTTTAAGAAATAATTTAAGAACACTACCTATATGAAAGATACTATGAAAGAAAAACCAAAGAAATTATATGAGCTACGACTCGGTCAAATGGCTATGGAAGATCTGATAAACAAATTCCTGGAATTACTAAGGTTTGTGCCTTATATCTGGGAGGACAAAGTGAAAATCCAGCGGTTCCTACGTTGTTTACCATAGTCCTATAAGGAAAGAATCGAATTTGATAATCCCAAGTCCCTGAGTGAAGTATTCAGGAAATCTCGAATGTGTTTCGACCAATACAAATAGTGGTCAGAATTTCCAAAGGCTTGGAAAGACAAGAAGAAAGACCAAATGAACCAGTGGAAGAAGGGATATTAGCTAGCTCTGTATCGGAATGCAGAAAAAAGTTTTCCAAGGAAATATTTTCACTCCAACAATTAGAACACGCAAGGAGGTGGTAAACCAGTAAATCTGGGAATAAAGAAGTTTGGGGACAATCCCCGTGAACCGTTAAAATGTTGGGAATGTGGAGAAACTCACTTAAGGAGGAACTGTCCACATTTGAATTTAGCAGCCAGAACTATGGTTCACAACCTACAAGAAGTCTCTATGGTGGGAGATGTGGGCAGAAGCTTACATTGGATAAATGCAGTCGTGGATGGCTGGCAAGCTAACCAACAATCCTCTGTGGTGGAAATTGAAGGTAAAATTAATAACACTCATATTTATGTTTTAATTGATCTTGGAGCTACATTGAGCTATATCACTCTTGGTATAGTGGATTCAAGTAAACTTAAGAAAAAAAGACATGGAAAATCTTGGATGGTACAACTAGCAACATGAACAAAAAGAAAAGTAGTTGATTTTATTCTTGATTATGAGTTGAGTTTAGGTGGCCAAAACATAAAGACAAATCTCAACATTCTACTGTTAGGTTCTTATGACATAATTATCATAATGGATTGGTTAGAAAGGCATAAATCAGTGTTAGATTGTTATGAAAAATCACTCAATTATAAAGATGAAAATGACACTGCTAGGACAGTTCAAGGTATATAAAAACCAATCTCAGTTAGATAGATTTCAGCATTGCAATTCAAGAAATGCATGAGAAAGGGTTGTCAAGTTTATGCCATCCAAGTAACAAATCTATTAGAAAAGGAAAATAAACCCATCTTGGAGGATTTTGTCATTTTGCATGATTTCAGAGATGTGTTTGTTGATGAGATACCTGAATTACCTCCAAGGAGGGAGATAGACTTTTCTATCGATCTAATACTTGGTCCATCCCCTATATCTAAAGCACCTTACCGAATGAGTATTCTATCGATCTAATACCTGGTTCATCCCCTATATCTAAAGCACCTTACCGAATTAACAGAGCTAAAAATTCAATAGAAAGAATTATTGGACAAAGAATATATCAGACTGAGTGTTTCACCATGGGGAGAACCAGTCCTCTTTGTGAAAAAGAAAGACGAAACTCTGAGATTATGCATTGATTACAGAAAATTAAACAAAATGACCATTAAGAACAAGTACCCCTTACCTAGGATAAATGATCTGTTCGATCAAGTAGGTGGGGTAAATATTTTATCGAAATTAGATTTACGATCTGGTTATCACCAGGTTGGGATAAAGGATGAGGACATAAGTAAAACAACATTCTGAATGAGATATGGACATTACGAATTTGTTGTTATACCATTTGGACTCACTAACATGCTAGCCACGTTTATGTGTTTAATGAACAGTATTTTCAGTCAGTACTTGGACAAGTTTGTGTTTTATTAGCGATATTATAGTATATTCTAAAACAAAAGAAGAAAACAAAGAGCACTTAAGGATAGTTTTGCAAACGTTAAGGAAGCACAAACTGAATGCTAAATTTGATAAGTGTGACTTTTATCAAAAGGAAATACAATACCTAGGACATGTAATATCTGAAGAAGGCATTGCACTCAATCCTAAGAAAATAAGATCCATCATGGAATGGTCGATACCTAAGGATGTAGCGGACATCCGTTCATTCATGGGAATCATCAGATATTACCACAGATTTATAGAGGGATTTTCCAAAATTGAATACCCTATCACATCATTAAAAAATAAGGGAGCCAAGTTTAAATGGTCACAAAAATGTCCAGAGAGTTTTAATAAGTTAAAGGAATTGTTAACTACCGCACCCATTTTAGAGGTAGCAGATCTGGACAAAGACTTCACCATCTGTGTAGATGGGAGTAAGGAAGGACTAGGTGTTGTCCTAACTCAAGAAGGGAACACTATTTGTTATGAGTCCCGAAAACTAAAGGAACATGAAAGAAACTACGTCACTCATGACTTATAGTTGGCAGCTGTAATACACGCCTTAATACATGGACAACAACGATGTGAACTTTTTGTTTAGTCAACCGGACCTTAATGCAAGGCAAGAAAGATGGCTAGCCTTCTTGAGAGAATTTGACTTTAAGGTAAGACATATTGAGGGTAAGGAAAACAAAGTGGCTAATTCTTTAATTATAAGAGTTCATGGATTATTTAAAATAAACATTAGCAGGGAAGAAAGAAATCTTAAGCAGAGGATAAAGGCTGCAAGTAATAACGACGGAAATTACACTAAAACAATGGAAAAATTACATAACACTACATAAAATTTAGAGAAAATAGATTTGAGTTTGGACATAAATGGTTTACTACGATTTAAAAACAAAATATACATACCCAATTCGATAGAGTTAAAGGTAACATTTTTGGATGAAGTTCAAAAGAAACCATATTCTGGTCATCCAGGATACCAGAAAATGATAACAAGACTAAGAAAGTTATTTTATTGGCCTAATATGAAGGGAGAAACAACAAAATACTTAGCTAAGTGTCAAGATTGTCAACAATTAAAAGTCGAACACCAACATCCATTCGGCCTGTTGCAGCCCTTATATGTGTTGGAATGGAAATGGGATACTATATCACTAGACTTTATTACAGGTTTGCCTAGAACTCAAAAACAAAATGATTCAATTATGGTGGTAATCGATAAACTTAGTAAGTCTACACACTTTATTCCTGTAAAGTCTACTTTTAAATCCATTAACATCACTGAAATATTCATGTAGAACAATTTTAGACTGCATGGTATTTATCCTAAAATGTTGATTTCGGATAGAGACATAAAATTTACATCTTGTTTTTGGAAAGAAGTGTTTGCAGGGTTAAATACTAACTTGAATTTCATCACGAGTTATCATCCACATATGGATGGGCATACTGAATGAACAAACCAAATCATAGAAGATATTCTTTGCATGTACATAAGAACAAAACCAAGCAAGTGGGAAGACTACCTGCACTTAGTGGAATTTTCATACAACAATGGGTACCAAACTTCAGCTAAGATGAGCCCTTTCGAAGTATTGTATGATAGAAAGTGTACGACTCCGATTAGCTGGGATAAACCAGTTGGTAGACTCATGGTAGGACCAGAGATGCTCGAATAAATGGAGAGCATGGTAACAAAAGTACAATAGAACTTAAAAAAGGTGTAGGATAGACAAAAAAGTTGCGCGGACCAGAAAAGAAGACACCCAAAATTTCAAGTGGGAGGCCATGTCTATTTAAAAGTCAAAGCCCGAAAAAGTTCACTAAAGCTAGGGAACTGTGCCAAGTTTGCACCTAGTTTTTGTGGCCCTTTCGAGATCTTATCTCGAATTGGACCCATAGCATACCAACTTGCACTTCCTACAAATCTAAAAATTCATAATGTATTTCATATTTCTTTGTCAAAGAATTATTTTTATGATCCTACTCATATGATCGATTGGAACTTGGTGCAGGTGGAACCAGAAGGTGAGTTCCAAGTGGAACCTTTACGCATTTTGGGCAGGAGAGAAATAACACTTCGGAACAAAGCCGTCGCCCAGGTAAAAGTGCAATGAAAGCACTTTAGCCCCGAGGATGCCACTTAGGAGTTGGAGGGAGATTTGTAGAAATCTCATCCAATCCTGTTCCAAGAAAGGAACGAACACCGAGGATAGTGTTTTATTGAAGGAAAGGATGTAACATCCCCAAAAAATAAATTATTTTTAACTCTGAAATTTCTTAGGAATTTTTTTTTTTTTGGTAAATTCAAAATTTGAAGACTTTGCCATTTATGGAAATTATGAATTTCAAATTTAGTTAATTGTAATTAATGATTATGACTATTGGGCAGAGCTCTGATTTGAACCAACTAACTACTTGACTATGACACTTGTATGAAACATAATATTTTATATTTATTGTTTATGTACAAATGGAACAACTAGGTTAAAATCAGTTGACCATGACTCCATGAGTGGGGAACATGTTGGAACTACCTCAGGGATGACTGTTACAAGTGGAAAATCAGGAATTTAGCCATTGACATCCCCTAAAAATCAAGGATTTGAAAATATACGAAAATTCCCAAAGGGGAAAAATACCTAGGCACAAATGCTTTTGGATATATAGCATATGGGAGGAGGCAGGATGAAGCCTAGTATGCTAGGGAAAGTAAATATCTCTTGTTGTTATGAACACTAATTACTGAGTGTGAGGCAAGGAGAAGCTATTGAAACTGAAGGACAATTTTTGAGGAGTTATGATTTCACCCTCATGGATTCATGGTCAGTTTAGGGGGTGAATGAGACAAGTAAATTGGTTGTTCTGTTCTAAGGTTGGGAGGAAATTATTGTTCCATTTGTTGTTCAGAAAATTGTTTGGATATGTCTATCTACTCCTTCTCTGGTCAAATGCTATTTGAATTAGTTGATTGATAGAATGCATTTCCTTAAATCTGAGTGAACTGTTCTATTTCATTAAAGTCTTTTGAAACGGGGTGAACTATAGGGTAAACCCTTACAGATTAATTGTAGGTGTTGAGAATAAATTTTATTTGTATCTTGGCTGAGTATGAAATTCAATTATGGAAATATTAGAGAATACATCTGTATTAAAACGAAGATCTATATATATAATTATATATGTACAATCATATCATTGTAGGGACCATATATATGTGTGTGTGTGTGTGTGTGTGTGTGTGTGTGTGTGTGTGTGTGCGTGTGTGTGTGTGCGCGTGTGTGTGTGTACAGTCATAATCTTTAAATCTAGACTAATCGTCTTATTGATTATCATTGTTGAGATAAATTAAATATAGTATAATCCTCGCAATTTTACTGTATCTCATTAACAAGAAAAATCAGGAAATACACTTGAGAACTTAGAACTTCATATATATATATTTTATTATAGACCAAATACACAGGTAGCGATAATGTGCTATGACGATTAGACTGTCTTATGGTAAATACAAATGAATAGTTCAGATAGTCATAAATAAAGTCCCGAAATAAAGACGAATAGTTCAAGTAGTCACAAAAATTAAGTTCTGAAATGAAAAAAAAAACCGAATAGTTCAGATAATCCCAAACAAAGTTCTGGAATAGGTCATTCCTTCAATTCTGGATGAATGGTCTATTGTTTTATATAGGAGTTGGAATATACATACACAAAATTGTTACAGGCTAAATACCCAGTCTATAATCAAGTGGTGAGTTATATATATAGTTGACTGTATCATTTTCAGAACCCTTAAATGCCTAATGTGTGTATTTTACCAGATATCACTGAAAATAAACGAAAGAAAATAGTTTTGTTGGCCACAACAAAGTTTCTTAAAAATATAATAATACAGGAGAAAATTAAAACTGAAAGACATGATTTCTAGAATCATATAAGTTGATATGCTCTTTCCCTTTTAAAGTATTTAGGTATAATAGATAACCACCATATCGACCATCGTGGAACTAAAGTATTAATAATTCGTAGTTTCATTACAAGAGAAAAATATGGTGATTCAAACATTCAAGTTTATTACACTTTCCAAATCGAAATCCAAAATCAAATTTGTGCCCAAACTTACTCAAGTACTGAGCCATAGTATTCCCATAGTGAATATTGTTGCAACATTAGTAGATTCATTTGTTAATAGGAATTTAAACAGAATTGTACACAATACAGTATTCTAGGTTGGAAATGCGAAGCTTCGTCATTAGAACCTAGAACAATAAGTCCCGAGGATTCTAAAAATAACTCGAGTACCTCTTGTACGAGAGGGTGCCCAAAATCCAAAGTTTCAGATGCTCCAACCCTGCAATGGAATCAATTAAATCCATTAGTAACTACCAAGGAATGACAAAGTTTTCTTGTATGAAATACATAATTAAATTTCCGAGATAAATTGATTATAAAGAAAAAAACATAGAAAAGTTTGGATTGAACTTAACTTGGGGCCATAGCACAGGTTGTCTTGCCTCTGCACAGTCGATGAAGTCATCCATGGACTGTAAGGGAGAAGTGGGCCAAAATCGATCTGATGGGTACCCTCGCAAAATAGGGGGTCCCATCATTAGGTCATGATAAACAATCCTTTAAACTTAAACACCAAAAGGAAACCAAAAGAAACTTCTGAGAATTAAAATGATCAAGAAAATATAGAACGAGTTGTATTATATATTTTATACAGTTATAGTTCATCAATAAAACCTTGAGACTTCACTCCTTCTAGAGTAATAAATTTCAAAGTCGAACTATAGGGGTCGCATGGTAGATTTAGATTGAATGCACGAATTAAGTCAGGGTAGTAGTTCAAATTTTCTTGCCGAAAGGTACACTTTGAAAAAATTATAATACTGAATTAAATATTATGACGAGTACATTTTTATCGAAGTCAAAAACTTAAATCAAATATTGGTGCCGAAGAGAATGCAATGCTCAGAGATTTAACAAAGCTAGTACTCATGCCGAATACCAAATTTCGAATGGTGGTTTACAAACTGAGATATCAATATGATTTAAATGGAAGATGTAATCCTAAATATTAATCACGGATTTAAATAATAACGTGCAATAGGGTGCTTCATAGCATATCGTTGATACACAAAACTTCCACTGATATATGTTTATATACAGACTTACATCGATTGGGAAGATAGTAACCCTTAAAGAAAAACACTACAATCGTAACAGTCATCTAGTAGTTTAAGAGAACCTATAGACTGGTAGACACCCAAACAAATGACCCAGTCTAACAATACCCAATATCAAGCCACTGAGCATAAAACTAGGGGATCCCTATGAATAATTTTCATGTGCATTAATACTGAAATGTGTAAGCAAGAAATCATTGAAATCGGAAAATCCAAAGGCGAAGTACCGAGAAAATTAAGAAGGGTTTTAAAATAATCAATGGAGGAGTATCCTTACCTGGGTTAAGGAGGTCGACCAATATCCCTAGCTATTCTTACGATTACCATGTAACTTGAATAACTCCAGGAAAGTAAACAAGGTAGAAACATAAGCCCATGAAGAGTTGGATAGAGATAATGTTTGTTTTTAGAACTTATCATTACATCTTTTAATTTTTCAACTATAAATAAAGGAAGTTGAGTTAATCGTAAAGAAGAGAGTTAATGTCCCTATTTTTTTTATTTTGTTTTTGGTATTTTCGGGTTCATTACATTGGGTATCGTGAAATTTCGAATCAAGTAGAGTAGAATCTTCTGAAAGAGGAAATCACTAAACACCTTAGAGAGGAGCCCCAGGTCATGGCCCAAGGTCGCATGGAGTGATGGAGAGGAGTTGTGCCAAAGGCCGAAAGCGTCCATGTTGATCACAAAAGAAGATCTTTGTGGTGTCAAGGTGTCGATATTGACTCGTAGAAGTTGTGAGGATTTCCTGGAACATTCATGGGTGTCAGGCCTCATCCTGATCCTAATGAAAGTAGTTAATGTAAATGGGGGAGGTGTTTGAAACCTCATCTCAACCCATAAATGGAAGTTATGGAAGGTTTGTCTACGGGGACTGAGTCGTCAGCCCGTGGTACTCCCGTGGGCAATTTTTTCTACAAAACCCATGATGATTTGATCTCGCATCTGACAGAAGAATGCCTACATAATATGACAAATAAGACACATATGAAATTATTTGATTGTAGTTGCTAGGTCACACTCATGGTAGTGGCGTTGGTTCTGAGTATAAATAATTAGCTTTGATATTTTTTTATGGTCGATGGCTAAGCTAGGCTCCCGCATTGTAAATTTTTAATGAAGCTCTGGTTTTTTGGTTATGTAATGGGATTTGAGATTTCTTATTCAATCTAAGTCAGCCTTATTTTCTGTCTCTTTTGCCTCTAATACTGAATGGCTCAGTCATGCATGATGTATTCAAGTTACTGTAACTGTATTGTGATGTATGTTTTATTTCAATTCGGTTATAACTTCATTTAGTTTCCTAAAACTATGAATTCAAGAGGATCTTGTTTTCTGAGTTTTTCTTCTTAGGTTGTTGGAAGACCTGATGTCCATAACAAACCTTTGCAGTTTTTACTTAAGTTATTCCTCCTACTCACCCTTACTACAACTTACTGACTGAATTTGAATCAAGACCTCACACGCTTGTGCATGTTAGTCCAATTGTCTGAGTTAAAGCGATATCATATTGAGTCTGTGCCCATTCGACCCACCTTAAATTTATTCATTGTGACATACAAATTGATGGGTATTGGGCTTACCTCCCCTGCAATTAGGAGGTGACTTCTAGTGCTAACAGGTGCCACTTTCCTGCATTCCATTTTTATTCATGCGACGTGCCCTTCAAGATGCACTACGTGCTCCAAGGGTTCCACTCACCTCTTGACTGAATTTTGTAGACGTCAAACCCCTAGAGTCAATACTCTGTCAAGTGACCTTATGGGAGAGTAAGGGCCTCTAATGAATAAGGACCCTGCCTTATTTCACACCCCTTAGAATCATCGTGAGATACTATCACAGTCTTCCCTCACAACATTGTGGATCTCTCAAACTAGGTAATCGTTAACCTATAGTTTGAGCCACACTGAGTGTGCTAGTAGGTTGTGGTAGGGCTGCTACCACACCTCTGCCATAATTTCTCTGGTTTTCATGTGTGACCCCTTTACTCTAAATGTGAGTCTGGTTGGCAAGCTATCATCAACCTGCATCCATCAACGAAATATGTCATTTATAACAATCAACATCATAATATCTAGTCATATGTAACATATGTAATATCAAAAACATTCAAACCATAACAGTCCACTCCCTAGCTCGATCCGGAGTCTAAGGAGATATATATATTCCATCAACATCCTCTAACGTCCAAATTCCTTCACACTCAGGAGAACCGAATCAATAGCACATGTCGATATAAATATAGCAAAATAACATATCATCAAACCCACAACATCTCATAAGCATAATCAAAATATCCAATCATATGATGAACCTGATCACTTGCATGAAAGTGTCCTCAAAGAATAATTCTAATCAGTGTGCATAAGAGAGGGATGTTACAATACATATACCACTTAAATTTGTGATAAATTTCCTATAAAAACTTGCTAACCCATGAAAGCTTCTCACCTCAAATATACTTCTACGATATGGCCAATCCCTGATTTATTTCACCTTCTATGGATCCATCTTCAATTCATTTGAAGATATCACAAAACCCAAGTATATGAGTTCTATATTCATAAAATAGATTTTCTTTAAGTTTATAAACAACTTTTCTTACTGCAATCTCCTCATCACTAATGTCAAGTGTTTTAAATGTTCTTCCTCTGTTTTACTGAAGATTAGTACATCATCTAGATATAAAATCACAAATTTACCTATGAAGTCTTTCAGTACTTCATTCATAAACCTCATAAATGTGCTTGGGGAATTTTTCAACCCAAATGGTGTGACCAACCATTCAAACAAACCTTCATTTGTATTCAATGATGTCTTCCATTGATATCCCTCTCTCATTCTTATCTGATGATATCCACTCTTCAAGTCTATTTTTGAAAAATAGCTTGCCCCACTTAAGAAATCCATCAAATCATCCATTCTTGGAAAATGGAATCTATATGTGATGGTGATGTTGTTGATGGCTCTAGAATTTGTACACATTCTGCATCCTCCATCCTTCGTTGGAATCAACACAGTTGTTACTACGCATGGGCTTAGACTTTCCTTGACTAAACCTTTATCCAACAACTCCTGGACTTAATTCTTGACCTCTTCATTCTCTCAAGGTGTCAACCTATATGCTCCTTTGTTTGGAAAATGGGCTCCTGGAATAAGGTCAATATGATTTCTGATACTCCTAATGGGTGGTAATGAGTGAGGTAACTCATCCACTACTATGTCAACAAAATTCTATAATAGTTCCTATATTTCCTAAGGTAAATCATCCATAGAAGTATTTTTAAGGATAACCCTTGTCTTACTTACTACAATAAACTACATCTCCTATTCCCTCTTGACCTCATTCAAGATTTCCTTCCCACTAATGAGAAGTGTACTTGAACTAGCCTCCTTATTTGGTTCCTTGTATTCTATTGGAAACAACATGTGTGTTCTGCCATTCTCCTCTAGGGTGTAAGTATTTTTCCTCCCATCATGAATGAAATTTCTATCAAATTTCCATGGTCTTCCCAAAAAAATATGACAAACATCCATAGGAATTACATCACAAAAAATCTCATCTTTATAGGCTCCTATTTTAAATTCAACCTTACATTATTGAGTTACCATTACTTGATGTCCTTTTTGCAACCACAATACCTTGCACGGGTTTGGGTGGGCAGACGTCTCTAGCTCGAGTTTCTCCACCATCTCTGTGGATACTAAATTATCAGTGCTCCTACTGTCTATAATCATCTTGCAAACAATTTCCTTTGTTTAGGAGGAAGTCCTAAACATTTTTGTTCACTGAACTGGTTCTTCTACCTCCTTCTCTGGATTTAGAAGAACTTTCCTCATCATAAGGTTTCTTCCTCCTTCTGTTGCTTCTGCTTCCACATTCTTTTGAGCTTCAAAAATTTGTTCTTCTCCTCCTCATTCTTTCTTTCTCTCGGGGCATTCCCAAGACATGTGTCTTGTCTTTTGCAAGAATAACATATGAATTCACCTCCTTTGCCTCTTCCTCTTCCTCAAGGAAAAGAGTTTCTTCCTCCATGTTCTCTTTCCTTAGAAATTCCTCCTTTTTCAGGGTTATTATGATGTTTTCCAGCCTCTTTCTTTGGCTTCTGGAACTTCTCCCTCACAGTTCCCTTGCCTCTGCTTGAATTTCCTTCCTTGTTTTGTTGGCTTTGTTTTCTGGCCAAATTCTCTTCAACTTTCAAGGCTACTTGATAAGAATCCTCGATTGTGCTAACATAGATCATGTTGATATCCTCTTCTATCTCATATCTCAACCCATTTATATACCTGGTTGTTTTATCATAGTCATTTTATTTTTGTCCAACCCCGATATTTAGTCTATAGAATTGTTCAGTGTATTCTTTCACAGATTAAATTTTATGTCTTAGGTTATGTAACATTCTGAACATATTCATTTGATATTCTTTAGGGATAATTTTTTCTTCAACTTAGCTACCATCATGTTCCAACTTTTGATTTTCTTCTCATCTTTGCATTTGGGATCAGCTTGTAGTTCATCCCACCATAACGTTGCATGACCTTTCAACCTGGTTATTTCATTCTTCACTTTATTTTCTTCTTCAATTTCTTCATAATGAAAGTATTTATCCATATCACGTACCCAATCTAACAATTCTTCAACTTCCAAATTGCCTTCATACATCGAGACTTCTATTTTTTCTCTGGCTCCTATTCTCGAAACAACTCTTAGCAGTCGTTCTTCCACAAGTTCTCCTTCTGTAGTTCCTTATTCTTCTACCTCTTCACTTTTAGGTTCGCTGATGTCACCAACATCTGGTGCTCTCCTCTATGTTGTTTCCATGGCATCCAATCTCATTCAGATTCACCTCATTTCTTCTTCCATTTCCGGATTCGCTATAGGTCTATTCCTGCGCCTTCTGGGTGGCATGAATATAATGCTTTAATTTACTCTTCTCTAACTTGATTCTATCAAAGACAACTCTTTCACCTTTTCCTATTGTCTGCAAGAAAATTCAACCTTTAATACCACTTGATGGTATCAAACTACCTCCTTTGTCTCCCTTGTCTGTTGTCTTCAAACAAAATTAGGATATGATACAATTTGATGATATCAAAGTATCTTCTTTCACCTTCTCACCTTTGCCTACGATTTGCAGATAAAATCTAGGCTCTGATACCACTTGATGGTATCATAGTATTTCCTTTCACTGTCTCTCCTTTTCCTAAGATCTCCAAACAAAATTTAGGCTCTTATACCACTTGTTGCAGACCCCCCCTACTCTCCCTTGGGGCTATGCGACCTCCTGGTCTAGGATCGATCAACTTCGGGAGATGAATCAACTCACAGGTTCGCATTGGACCTCTTCTATTTTATCCACATGTCAAATTCCTACTTCTCGGGTGTGAAATCACCTTTTCAAGAGTTTTTTAGTACCCGCAGAGTCCTCCAGGTGACCCTGGTCAAAACCATTGGCTTAAACCTTCATTCCCCACTCACTTCGGAAATTTAGGATTCAGGTGTTCTTGACACACCTAATTCCAAATCCACTGAACTTCGGACCCGTGAACACACACCGGATCAGATCTATGGTCCACACTCCTTTCATAGTCAACGAGTGAGATCTATGGCTTCAGTAGTTCCAAGTGTTCCAAACACCTCTTTCCACCAAAGTGACCTTTACCTAGATTTACAGATCAAGCACCATGTTCTCTTCTTGATTGAAGGTTATGATCTACTTTGGGACTCTAGATTCAGGATTTTCGAGAGTTCCAAACACCCCTTTATTATGAAGTTCTCCATACCCAGAGTTACAGATTGAGCGCCATGTGTTTTCCTCTATAAATGGTCGATATCCATCCTTTACCCCACTTCAGGTGACTTGTAGTCAACGCTCCTCCACATTCTTTCTTCCATAGTACCAATACTCTGAAGTGATAGATCTCTCACCAAACGTCCTATTCTAATGGATGACACTGATGAACTCCAGTGCTCTAGACATTGGGAGTTCTTGTGCCTTCACTCTTCAATTCCTCCATACTGACATTTCCTCGTAGTAAATATACAATATCCACATATCCCTACAACAGACGGCTAAGATGATTCCTTACCTTTGGAGCTTCGGATAACTTCTGGTCAACACTCCACTTCCTCCTTTCCTTTCCTCTGCAGTTCTCACTTTCAGACTCCACAATCTATTAACGCGTGTCCCTCTCAAATCGATGACCACGATTTGCTTCAACAATTAGGGATTCGGGAGTTTTGTCTTCACTAATCTCGTTTCCCTCCAGATTACTCTTCTCCCAGAGTACACATATCTCTGTCGCATGTCCTTCCTTGATCCAATGGTCCAGATCTACTCCATTCTCCATGACTTCGTGAAGTTTTCATTCTTCTCCTCGTAAATATTTTGGAGTCCTTACCTTCTGGACTCTTAAACATTCTCCCATGTACCTTCCTCTAGATCTACGAGCTAGATGGATTTTGCAACTATGGGAACTTTGACTCCCACTCTCAAACAATTTCAAACCTCCAAATACCCAAGGTGTCGAAGGACTTCCAAGGCTAATACTCCATGCAACTCTCCCATATATAATGACTGTCATTGACCCTGACTTCCTTCGAAGGTATATTAACCGTCGATCCATGAAATTCAACAGATTTCTCCCTTTCTGTTGAACCTTTGTTGTTACCTCTCATGAGCTTGATTCCTCTGAGGGATTCTACCTTTGACGCACTCCCTGCGATCCTCAAATCATTGAAAAAGTTTGGACTTAGGGATTTCTTTAAAAGAAATCTTACTATGCATTCCTTGCGCTTCACAGTCCTGATCTCTCGACACTTAGTCCAATCTTGACCCTGTCCACTCCACGAAACGCTCAGTATAAGTTTCTTGTTATCCCTCCTGATCTTCTTTGAGTCAAATCTAGAATCTGTCGATGCACACCTTGCAAATAATATGCAATCCTTGCATCAGAGCTCTTAGAAGAGAAACAATTGAAACTTATCTAATACTTCACATGTTCATATTCTCAACTATGAACAACATACATAAGAATAATGAAATAAACATACAAAGAACATATCATTCATTCAAATACAATTTGAAATGAACACCATCCAAGCATTTGGATCAATTTATGTTTGTTCTATTCATTCATGAAGTATTTAAATAAGTTCCGCAGTTCTTCACTGTCTTCAGACTCTCTCTGTCTAATGACTACTTCTAACACTTACTCCTATAATTCCATTCATCATACCACAAAATACAATACAAAAAACCTATCTAAGGAGTGAATTCTTGAGTCTTCTCCATCATATATGAATTCTATACCATCATCATTTTAGCGGTTACCTACTTAGTCCTAATACAATAAATGTGACTTATTAGAAAATAAGAGTTGACACTCTATGTCTGTAACACCTTACAGTCATTTAAGAATTTACAACATCCTGCCATTCTCAGGCGGTGACCCAACTTTATAAACAATCTCTTTAAAAACAGTATTTCGAAAATATCTCAACAACACTCTCTTGCTTTCGTTTAATGCTGATTTTAAATTCTGGCATGCTAAGGTGTCGAATTATGCCTCCTCTCTCGACGTATTTTTATTTGATGGCGATTCTCCTGCATCAATTTTTCGCAACAAAGAGGCTCAAGGAAGACATTTGGCTGAGTGTCTCCTTGATTATCCTCATGGTAGAAACCAAACTCTTAATTTCACCCAAAATCATGACTAAACTATCTAAGTGAGGTATGGGCATTTCCTTCATCGTCCTCATGAATTATTGAACCAAGACAAACTCATAATCATTCATGGGAACAATAGTGAACCATGCACTTTTGGTCCAATCTCCAAGATTAAAATAAATCTCCCTGGGCATGTTAATGACTTTCTCCGTGCCTGAGTTGACAGATTTAAATGTGGTCTATATCGTTTCAAGTCATAACCCAAGATCGCATGCTATATCATCCCTTATGAAGTTGTGAGTCATCTCGCTATCCACCATTGTAGTCATTTCCTTCCCATTGAGTTTGGCTAAAACATAGAAAATATGGGTCACATCTTTCTCTTGGTTCAATCCATATTCTCCTTCCAAAATGATGCCAAAAACTAGCAAGAATCCCACAAAAGGTTTCCCCACTTGCTCCATAGAAATCATATTTTGCTTCAATGGACAATTATGCTCATAATGTTGCTTCACATAAATTTAACATGAAACAATATTGTTTTCTTTCGGGGTTTCTATTTTCTTGGACTTGTATTTTCTACCTTTCCAAAACATCTTTGTTTTCCCTTTGTAATTTTTCTTTCTCTTTCCTTGCTTCCTCTCACCTTGAGAATCTTAATTGTTTGTCAGACAATTCTTGGCTTCACCCTTGAAATCCAATATTTTTACCATTGTAATGATCACCACTACAAGAATCTACACATTAAGTCACTTTTCACCCAAGCCCATAGACCAATCATGATGTGGAAAAATATATCTTCCTCTGACATGTCTTTGATCTCCAACACAAGGCACGAAAACTCCTTGATATAGACTTGGATCCACCTAGTATGTTTTAGTGCCAATAACCCATTTCATGTGATCTATGCTTGGTTCCCTAGACCAAACC
>ML811366.1:239467-270249 GCA_009831015.1 Picea engelmannii | reverse complement strand
CCCTTAAAGAAAAACACTACAATCGTAACAGTCATCTAGTAGTTTAAGAGAACCTATAGACTGGTAGACACCCAAACAAATGACCCAGTCTAACAATACCCAATATCAAGCCACTGAGCATAAAACTAGGGGATCCCTATGAATAATTTTCATGTGCATTAATACTGAAATGTGTAAGCAAGAAATCATTGAAATCGGAAAATCCAAAGGCGAAGTACCGAGAAAATTAAGAAGGGTTTTAAAATAATCAATGGAGGAGTATCCTTACCTGGGTTAAGGAGGTCGACCAATATCCCTAGCTATTCTTACGATTACCATGTAACTTGAATAACTCCAGGAAAGTAAACAAGGTAGAAACATAAGCCCATGAAGAGTTGGATAGAGATAATGTTTGTTTTTAGAACTTATCATTACATCTTTTAATTTTTCAACTATAAATAAAGGAAGTTGAGTTAATCGTAAAGAAGAGAGTTAATGTCCCTATTTTTTTTATTTTGTTTTTGGTATTTTCGGGTTCATTACATTGGGTATCGTGAAATTTCGAATCAAGTAGAGTAGAATCTTCTGAAAGAGGAAATCACTAAACACCTTAGAGAGGAGCCCCAGGTCATGGCCCAAGGTCGCATGGAGTGATGGAGAGGAGTTGTGCCAAAGGCCGAAAGCGTCCATGTTGATCACAAAAGAAGATCTTTGTGGTGTCAAGGTGTCGATATTGACTCGTAGAAGTTGTGAGGATTTCCTGGAACATTCATGGGTGTCAGGCCTCATCCTGATCCTAATGAAAGTAGTTAATGTAAATGGGGGAGGTGTTTGAAACCTCATCTCAACCCATAAATGGAAGTTATGGAAGGTTTGTCTACGGGGACTGAGTCGTCAGCCCGTGGTACTCCCGTGGGCAATTTTTTCTACAAAACCCATGATGATTTGATCTCGCATCTGACAGAAGAATGCCTACATAATATGACAAATAAGACACATATGAAATTATTTGATTGTAGTTGCTAGGTCACACTCATGGTAGTGGCGTTGGTTCTGAGTATAAATAATTAGCTTTGATATTTTTTTATGGTCGATGGCTAAGCTAGGCTCCCGCATTGTAAATTTTTAATGAAGCTCTGGTTTTTTGGTTATGTAATGGGATTTGAGATTTCTTATTCAATCTAAGTCAGCCTTATTTTCTGTCTCTTTTGCCTCTAATACTGAATGGCTCAGTCATGCATGATGTATTCAAGTTACTGTAACTGTATTGTGATGTATGTTTTATTTCAATTCGGTTATAACTTCATTTAGTTTCCTAAAACTATGAATTCAAGAGGATCTTGTTTTCTGAGTTTTTCTTCTTAGGTTGTTGGAAGACCTGATGTCCATAACAAACCTTTGCAGTTTTTACTTAAGTTATTCCTCCTACTCACCCTTACTACAACTTACTGACTGAATTTGAATCAAGACCTCACACGCTTGTGCATGTTAGTCCAATTGTCTGAGTTAAAGCGATATCATATTGAGTCTGTGCCCATTCGACCCACCTTAAATTTATTCATTGTGACATACAAATTGATGGGTATTGGGCTTACCTCCCCTGCAATTAGGAGGTGACTTCTAGTGCTAACAGGTGCCACTTTCCTGCATTCCATTTTTATTCATGCGACGTGCCCTTCAAGATGCACTACGTGCTCCAAGGGTTCCACTCACCTCTTGACTGAATTTTGTAGACGTCAAACCCCTAGAGTCAATACTCTGTCAAGTGACCTTATGGGAGAGTAAGGGCCTCTAATGAATAAGGACCCTGCCTTATTTCACACCCCTTAGAATCATCGTGAGATACTATCACAGTCTTCCCTCACAACATTGTGGATCTCTCAAACTAGGTAATCGTTAACCTATAGTTTGAGCCACACTGAGTGTGCTAGTAGGTTGTGGTAGGGCTGCTACCACACCTCTGCCATAATTTCTCTGGTTTTCATGTGTGACCCCTTTACTCTAAATGTGAGTCTGGTTGGCAAGCTATCATCAACCTGCATCCATCAACGAAATATGTCATTTATAACAATCAACATCATAATATCTAGTCATATGTAACATATGTAATATCAAAAACATTCAAACCATAACAGTCCACTCCCTAGCTCGATCCGGAGTCTAAGGAGATATATATATTCCATCAACATCCTCTAACGTCCAAATTCCTTCACACTCAGGAGAACCGAATCAATAGCACATGTCGATATAAATATAGCAAAATAACATATCATCAAACCCACAACATCTCATAAGCATAATCAAAATATCCAATCATATGATGAACCTGATCACTTGCATGAAAGTGTCCTCAAAGAATAATTCTAATCAGTGTGCATAAGAGAGGGATGTTACAATACATATACCACTTAAATTTGTGATAAATTTCCTATAAAAACTTGCTAACCCATGAAAGCTTCTCACCTCAAATATACTTCTACGATATGGCCAATCCCTGATTTATTTCACCTTCTATGGATCCATCTTCAATTCATTTGAAGATATCACAAAACCCAAGTATATGAGTTCTATATTCATAAAATAGATTTTCTTTAAGTTTATAAACAACTTTTCTTACTGCAATCTCCTCATCACTAATGTCAAGTGTTTTAAATGTTCTTCCTCTGTTTTACTGAAGATTAGTACATCATCTAGATATAAAATCACAAATTTACCTATGAAGTCTTTCAGTACTTCATTCATAAACCTCATAAATGTGCTTGGGGAATTTTTCAACCCAAATGGTGTGACCAACCATTCAAACAAACCTTCATTTGTATTCAATGATGTCTTCCATTGATATCCCTCTCTCATTCTTATCTGATGATATCCACTCTTCAAGTCTATTTTTGAAAAATAGCTTGCCCCACTTAAGAAATCCATCAAATCATCCATTCTTGGAAAATGGAATCTATATGTGATGGTGATGTTGTTGATGGCTCTAGAATTTGTACACATTCTGCATCCTCCATCCTTCGTTGGAATCAACACAGTTGTTACTACGCATGGGCTTAGACTTTCCTTGACTAAACCTTTATCCAACAACTCCTGGACTTAATTCTTGACCTCTTCATTCTCTCAAGGTGTCAACCTATATGCTCCTTTGTTTGGAAAATGGGCTCCTGGAATAAGGTCAATATGATTTCTGATACTCCTAATGGGTGGTAATGAGTGAGGTAACTCATCCACTACTATGTCAACAAAATTCTATAATAGTTCCTATATTTCCTAAGGTAAATCATCCATAGAAGTATTTTTAAGGATAACCCTTGTCTTACTTACTACAATAAACTACATCTCCTATTCCCTCTTGACCTCATTCAAGATTTCCTTCCCACTAATGAGAAGTGTACTTGAACTAGCCTCCTTATTTGGTTCCTTGTATTCTATTGGAAACAACATGTGTGTTCTGCCATTCTCCTCTAGGGTGTAAGTATTTTTCCTCCCATCATGAATGAAATTTCTATCAAATTTCCATGGTCTTCCCAAAAAAATATGACAAACATCCATAGGAATTACATCACAAAAAATCTCATCTTTATAGGCTCCTATTTTAAATTCAACCTTACATTATTGAGTTACCATTACTTGATGTCCTTTTTGCAACCACAATACCTTGCACGGGTTTGGGTGGGCAGACGTCTCTAGCTCGAGTTTCTCCACCATCTCTGTGGATACTAAATTATCAGTGCTCCTACTGTCTATAATCATCTTGCAAACAATTTCCTTTGTTTAGGAGGAAGTCCTAAACATTTTTGTTCACTGAACTGGTTCTTCTACCTCCTTCTCTGGATTTAGAAGAACTTTCCTCATCATAAGGTTTCTTCCTCCTTCTGTTGCTTCTGCTTCCACATTCTTTTGAGCTTCAAAAATTTGTTCTTCTCCTCCTCATTCTTTCTTTCTCTCGGGGCATTCCCAAGACATGTGTCTTGTCTTTTGCAAGAATAACATATGAATTCACCTCCTTTGCCTCTTCCTCTTCCTCAAGGAAAAGAGTTTCTTCCTCCATGTTCTCTTTCCTTAGAAATTCCTCCTTTTTCAGGGTTATTATGATGTTTTCCAGCCTCTTTCTTTGGCTTCTGGAACTTCTCCCTCACAGTTCCCTTGCCTCTGCTTGAATTTCCTTCCTTGTTTTGTTGGCTTTGTTTTCTGGCCAAATTCTCTTCAACTTTCAAGGCTACTTGATAAGAATCCTCGATTGTGCTAACATAGATCATGTTGATATCCTCTTCTATCTCATATCTCAACCCATTTATATACCTGGTTGTTTTATCATAGTCATTTTATTTTTGTCCAACCCCGATATTTAGTCTATAGAATTGTTCAGTGTATTCTTTCACAGATTAAATTTTATGTCTTAGGTTATGTAACATTCTGAACATATTCATTTGATATTCTTTAGGGATAATTTTTTCTTCAACTTAGCTACCATCATGTTCCAACTTTTGATTTTCTTCTCATCTTTGCATTTGGGATCAGCTTGTAGTTCATCCCACCATAACGTTGCATGACCTTTCAACCTGGTTATTTCATTCTTCACTTTATTTTCTTCTTCAATTTCTTCATAATGAAAGTATTTATCCATATCACGTACCCAATCTAACAATTCTTCAACTTCCAAATTGCCTTCATACATCGAGACTTCTATTTTTTCTCTGGCTCCTATTCTCGAAACAACTCTTAGCAGTCGTTCTTCCACAAGTTCTCCTTCTGTAGTTCCTTATTCTTCTACCTCTTCACTTTTAGGTTCGCTGATGTCACCAACATCTGGTGCTCTCCTCTATGTTGTTTCCATGGCATCCAATCTCATTCAGATTCACCTCATTTCTTCTTCCATTTCCGGATTCGCTATAGGTCTATTCCTGCGCCTTCTGGGTGGCATGAATATAATGCTTTAATTTACTCTTCTCTAACTTGATTCTATCAAAGACAACTCTTTCACCTTTTCCTATTGTCTGCAAGAAAATTCAACCTTTAATACCACTTGATGGTATCAAACTACCTCCTTTGTCTCCCTTGTCTGTTGTCTTCAAACAAAATTAGGATATGATACAATTTGATGATATCAAAGTATCTTCTTTCACCTTCTCACCTTTGCCTACGATTTGCAGATAAAATCTAGGCTCTGATACCACTTGATGGTATCATAGTATTTCCTTTCACTGTCTCTCCTTTTCCTAAGATCTCCAAACAAAATTTAGGCTCTTATACCACTTGTTGCAGACCCCCCCTACTCTCCCTTGGGGCTATGCGACCTCCTGGTCTAGGATCGATCAACTTCGGGAGATGAATCAACTCACAGGTTCGCATTGGACCTCTTCTATTTTATCCACATGTCAAATTCCTACTTCTCGGGTGTGAAATCACCTTTTCAAGAGTTTTTTAGTACCCGCAGAGTCCTCCAGGTGACCCTGGTCAAAACCATTGGCTTAAACCTTCATTCCCCACTCACTTCGGAAATTTAGGATTCAGGTGTTCTTGACACACCTAATTCCAAATCCACTGAACTTCGGACCCGTGAACACACACCGGATCAGATCTATGGTCCACACTCCTTTCATAGTCAACGAGTGAGATCTATGGCTTCAGTAGTTCCAAGTGTTCCAAACACCTCTTTCCACCAAAGTGACCTTTACCTAGATTTACAGATCAAGCACCATGTTCTCTTCTTGATTGAAGGTTATGATCTACTTTGGGACTCTAGATTCAGGATTTTCGAGAGTTCCAAACACCCCTTTATTATGAAGTTCTCCATACCCAGAGTTACAGATTGAGCGCCATGTGTTTTCCTCTATAAATGGTCGATATCCATCCTTTACCCCACTTCAGGTGACTTGTAGTCAACGCTCCTCCACATTCTTTCTTCCATAGTACCAATACTCTGAAGTGATAGATCTCTCACCAAACGTCCTATTCTAATGGATGACACTGATGAACTCCAGTGCTCTAGACATTGGGAGTTCTTGTGCCTTCACTCTTCAATTCCTCCATACTGACATTTCCTCGTAGTAAATATACAATATCCACATATCCCTACAACAGACGGCTAAGATGATTCCTTACCTTTGGAGCTTCGGATAACTTCTGGTCAACACTCCACTTCCTCCTTTCCTTTCCTCTGCAGTTCTCACTTTCAGACTCCACAATCTATTAACGCGTGTCCCTCTCAAATCGATGACCACGATTTGCTTCAACAATTAGGGATTCGGGAGTTTTGTCTTCACTAATCTCGTTTCCCTCCAGATTACTCTTCTCCCAGAGTACACATATCTCTGTCGCATGTCCTTCCTTGATCCAATGGTCCAGATCTACTCCATTCTCCATGACTTCGTGAAGTTTTCATTCTTCTCCTCGTAAATATTTTGGAGTCCTTACCTTCTGGACTCTTAAACATTCTCCCATGTACCTTCCTCTAGATCTACGAGCTAGATGGATTTTGCAACTATGGGAACTTTGACTCCCACTCTCAAACAATTTCAAACCTCCAAATACCCAAGGTGTCGAAGGACTTCCAAGGCTAATACTCCATGCAACTCTCCCATATATAATGACTGTCATTGACCCTGACTTCCTTCGAAGGTATATTAACCGTCGATCCATGAAATTCAACAGATTTCTCCCTTTCTGTTGAACCTTTGTTGTTACCTCTCATGAGCTTGATTCCTCTGAGGGATTCTACCTTTGACGCACTCCCTGCGATCCTCAAATCATTGAAAAAGTTTGGACTTAGGGATTTCTTTAAAAGAAATCTTACTATGCATTCCTTGCGCTTCACAGTCCTGATCTCTCGACACTTAGTCCAATCTTGACCCTGTCCACTCCACGAAACGCTCAGTATAAGTTTCTTGTTATCCCTCCTGATCTTCTTTGAGTCAAATCTAGAATCTGTCGATGCACACCTTGCAAATAATATGCAATCCTTGCATCAGAGCTCTTAGAAGAGAAACAATTGAAACTTATCTAATACTTCACATGTTCATATTCTCAACTATGAACAACATACATAAGAATAATGAAATAAACATACAAAGAACATATCATTCATTCAAATACAATTTGAAATGAACACCATCCAAGCATTTGGATCAATTTATGTTTGTTCTATTCATTCATGAAGTATTTAAATAAGTTCCGCAGTTCTTCACTGTCTTCAGACTCTCTCTGTCTAATGACTACTTCTAACACTTACTCCTATAATTCCATTCATCATACCACAAAATACAATACAAAAAACCTATCTAAGGAGTGAATTCTTGAGTCTTCTCCATCATATATGAATTCTATACCATCATCATTTTAGCGGTTACCTACTTAGTCCTAATACAATAAATGTGACTTATTAGAAAATAAGAGTTGACACTCTATGTCTGTAACACCTTACAGTCATTTAAGAATTTACAACATCCTGCCATTCTCAGGCGGTGACCCAACTTTATAAACAATCTCTTTAAAAACAGTATTTCGAAAATATCTCAACAACACTCTCTTGCTTTCGTTTAATGCTGATTTTAAATTCTGGCATGCTAAGGTGTCGAATTATGCCTCCTCTCTCGACGTATTTTTATTTGATGGCGATTCTCCTGCATCAATTTTTCGCAACAAAGAGGCTCAAGGAAGACATTTGGCTGAGTGTCTCCTTGATTATCCTCATGGTAGAAACCAAACTCTTAATTTCACCCAAAATCATGACTAAACTATCTAAGTGAGGTATGGGCATTTCCTTCATCGTCCTCATGAATTATTGAACCAAGACAAACTCATAATCATTCATGGGAACAATAGTGAACCATGCACTTTTGGTCCAATCTCCAAGATTAAAATAAATCTCCCTGGGCATGTTAATGACTTTCTCCGTGCCTGAGTTGACAGATTTAAATGTGGTCTATATCGTTTCAAGTCATAACCCAAGATCGCATGCTATATCATCCCTTATGAAGTTGTGAGTCATCTCGCTATCCACCATTGTAGTCATTTCCTTCCCATTGAGTTTGGCTAAAACATAGAAAATATGGGTCACATCTTTCTCTTGGTTCAATCCATATTCTCCTTCCAAAATGATGCCAAAAACTAGCAAGAATCCCACAAAAGGTTTCCCCACTTGCTCCATAGAAATCATATTTTGCTTCAATGGACAATTATGCTCATAATGTTGCTTCACATAAATTTAACATGAAACAATATTGTTTTCTTTCGGGGTTTCTATTTTCTTGGACTTGTATTTTCTACCTTTCCAAAACATCTTTGTTTTCCCTTTGTAATTTTTCTTTCTCTTTCCTTGCTTCCTCTCACCTTGAGAATCTTAATTGTTTGTCAGACAATTCTTGGCTTCACCCTTGAAATCCAATATTTTTACCATTGTAATGATCACCACTACAAGAATCTACACATTAAGTCACTTTTCACCCAAGCCCATAGACCAATCATGATGTGGAAAAATATATCTTCCTCTGACATGTCTTTGATCTCCAACACAAGGCACGAAAACTCCTTGATATAGACTTGGATCCACCTAGTATGTTTTAGTGCCAATAACCCATTTCATGTGATCTATGCTTGGTTCCCTAGACCAAACCATGCCTTCAAGTCTACATTCATCTTTGGCTAGTTTTCTATATTCTTCATAGTGGACACATCTACTAAGTTTGCTACATGGGTTCTCCACCAAATCTTCATAGTGCATGTCAAGAACATCACAACAACATTTACCTTGGCCTTGTATGGACTTCTATTCATTTATTCCAAGTACTACTCAATGTCCCAATATAATTTTCCAAGAAACTTAGTGTTGCAGGTACCATCATATGGTTCTAGTTACCTTGATGTTGACTCACATTAGTATGATGAATGAACATTTCCCACTAGAAATAACCTTCTTAATTCAATACTACTATGGTGTCTTCTTGGTATTTTATCTATTATGTGAAAGCATTCAACACTTCTTGTGCTACCTTCAATTCATCTTGAATGTCATCGGTTATAGTACCCAAGATTGCATATGTGGTTTTCTATCACTCCCTCACATCATCATTAAATCCATGCAACAAATGACTAATCTCTCCCTCAATTGTTTTGACCATTTCACCATGTTTACAAAAGGAATTCATCATCCGCTCCACGATCTTTTCTGATTTACTAAGTCAATCCTTCACTTTGGAAATTTTAGGGTGTTTTTTTTGTCACTTCCTTCTGCATGTGATTTTTCCATGGTTGTCTTCCCAGGTGCCATCCCCTTAGTCAATATTGTTGTCCTAGTTCAATTCTTTTGCTTGTCCAATGGAGCACCTAACTTCACATGGACTCAAGCCTACCACCGAAAATCTATAATCAACCACTCAAAATTTATAACTCTAATACCACCTGTCAAGAAGGTGACAATGGTGAAGTGAACCAAACTATCTTCAATCTACTCTAATACCACCTGTCACATTTCCATAGTCTACCTCAATATTGTTTTCTCATCATTTGGTTCCTATGATACTATGACACTATAGTGTTTCATACTTGGTTATTGGAGCAACCCGAGCTTAGTTCACAAGGACTATGCACCTTCACTTAGGGTGCACCCATAACACAACCTTGAGATGCAACCAAGTTCATTCGAACACCCCCACTCTATGTTAACCGATATAGTGATGCAGGAGCATCGCTCCACCTCAGCACGCACTAGTCATTTAACTTTCATGGTGTGCATTTAAGAAAAGGAGAAGCTATGCCGTCTCATTTTTCCTCGAGAATCAAAAGCATGATCCAGGCATTTAATGATGACAAGATGGGAGAGACAAGTTGTGCATTCACACAAGATGGAGATAAGGTCTCCATTAAATGGTTGACGACCGGAGGGATCTACATCCGATTTGGAGCAGATTCCCATCATTGTAATTTTCCCATTATGTTGGGGTCCTATAATCATAGGTAACTTGTTTCTTCAGCTGCCCATTTGGCGTTTCTTCAGTGATGAATACATATGGCTTGCTGGGCTCGGTTGAATCCATTTTACCCTCCATTTCATTTCTCTAGATCTTTCATCACCCTGCTGCATCCTTCATCCACCATTGCGCCCTTCAATCCCTCACCTTTCATTTCTTCACCACTTCACCAATTTTATCCCTACATGAGTGAAGAAGTTTAGGAAAAAATAAACAATAGGTTAATAATGTTAATATAAATTAAATTAGTGTAGTTAGATTAGAAAAATTAGGTTAGGATTGTTAATAATAAGTTAATTAATAATTAATTAAAACCTAGACTTGTAACTAATTAACAATAATTAATTAATAATTAGTAACTAGGCTAGTTTAATTAAGTTAGCAGTTAGACTAGTGTATTGGAATTAAATAATAAATAAAAATTAAACTTAAAATAATAATATAAAACATTAATTGAAAAATAAAATAAAGCAAATTAAAACACGTGAAAAGTAAAAATAAATTAAATAACAATAAATAAATAAAATAAATAAAACATAAATGAAATAATAAATAAATAAATAAAAACAAATACAAACAAAAAAATGCACTATGCACACATCCCAAAGAAATAAATTTGCGTTTGTAATTTACTCGAACACTCCCCCTCTCACATCACATGATCACCAAGGGGGTCCAAGTTGGTGGTGTTGGCTACAGAAGTCAGTCCTGCATTGTGGCAGGAGCAAGCTTGAGGCCCATCAGTTTATGTCACGATTTGTTTATAAAGGGGGTGATCGAATGGAAGTAAACTCAGAACAATATCGCTCACTCAGAAAAATGGGTTGGAAGAGCAAGGACATGTGAGGTCTTGATTTAACTTAAGCCAATAAATTTGCATAGTGGTGAGTAAGTGGAGGGAAAGAAAGGGGAAAAGTCTCAGATATGAGATCCTCTCAGACTGGAGAAACTTCAAAGTAAAACTCAAACGTTTCGGAACTAATACAATCAAACATGCATCATATAGTTACAACAACACCCAATTGGATCATCCATGCCCGAGCTTTCAGATTTAGAGGAACAAGGAAAGGAGGAGGTTGGCCGCCATTAAACAATAAATCTCAAAATATCATTGTATAACCAGAGAACCACAGGCTTTGCTAAAGATTTACAGTTGGGAGGTTAGCTCTACCATCGATAGATTACAAAAATGGCAAAATTGCCTACATATACCCAAAGCCAATAACAACAGCAAAACCAAGACTTATCATTAAAAACATTATGTTTGCATGTTTACTAGTAGACTGCACCTGCAGTCTCTAAACAATCATGTGCTCATGTCAGACGCAATCATGCTCCTAGAAACCCTGCAAAAGAATTGACCTATCTCAGGCCCCTTTCTGGAATTTCCATTTATGGTGGAGACAATGTCTAACCACCACCAACTACCTCAATAACTACTTCCTTGGGATTGGGAATGGCCAGACCAAACCCGCACTCTTGGGACGTGGAGGTCCTCTCGCACTACCACCTGGATTGGCTGAAAAGCCCAAGGATAGGGCGTGGAGGCCGGTGCGAAGACTGGGGCACATGATTTTAAGTGTTGGATGAGCGGTGACTAGGTAGGGATGAGGGGAAATAGTGAATGAGGAGGTGACGAGACATGATTGGTCGAGGGAGGACGTGTTTCTTATGATGGAGTGATGCGGAAAAGAGAGGTATAGGTGTCTAAAGGCAAGACGTTGAAACTAGAATAAGGTGGACCAGGATGGCACTGAGTGGAGATGAGATATGCAGTGGAAGACAAATGGTAGAAGATGAAAGGTGGAGGCGATCGTGAGGAGATGATAGGGGGACCCACACACAGTCGCACATTCTGGACCCCCCCTCCCCCTCTCTTATTAAAGGTAGAAAGGCATAGGGGGCCTAGAATCCAATCTCGTCCATAGAACTGAGCTCCCCGGTCTAAGCCATCGAAACCTGCGTGTTCAATTCCAGACCCCTCCCCCCTTTTGTTAAAGGTAGAACGAAATGCGCATTTTGTGACCCAACTTAGAGTAAGAGAGTTCTTTCCCCATTTCTTTTCATTTTGTCACCCAAAGGAGCCCATCTCTTAGGAAAAACACCCCCTTTACAGGAATTGGTGATAACATCAGGCTCCATGGGGGATAGAGTCATCCCTGTGATGCTCTAAGGATTCATTTGCAGTTCCAGTGCCTTTTTGTTGGGCTATGGAGTCATATATTAAGCCGAAAATAAACAGAAAAACAATATTTACAAAAACAGAGGAGCCGTCTAAGGCTCAAATAAAACATTTCTTCAGGAAATGTCCATTTATTGGGTCGTTAATAACTTCTTCACCCTCCAAATCCTGCAACCTATATTTGTTATTTAAGAATACTTCAGAGATTTTGAAGGGCTCGATACAGAGGGAATAAAACTTGTTGTGGTTCCCCCTATCCTACTTGGGTGCATCCCACTTAAGCACCAAATCTCCCAGCTTGAATTCCTCCTTTCTCACCTTCCTGTCAAAGGCCTACTTGATCTTCTACTGATGACTATGAGCTATGTCCACTACCTACTCCCTGATCTATTGCACTTCCACCAGTTGATGAATTCTTCTGACCATATGGTCTGGCTCTCCTTCATGATCCTGAAATAATTTCTCTACAGGTAAAGTCAGTTGAGTGGGAAAAACAACCTTCGTCCCATAAACAAGTTGAAAATGTGAGGTGCCCACGGACTTTTTTGTTGTCACTCAATCGGAAATCAAACATAACTCTCTGGGATTATTTTGGGTTTAGACACCTTAGAAACACCCCTAGAGGGTCTCTCTAGTATAAGACTTGGTCAATAAGGCAATACCTAATCGGCTTGAGCTTTAAATCTCATGCCTTTCTTTTTTCCATTCCATCAGGAGGATTCAACTCTTGCAGAAAGTAGAAAATGTCTTTGTACTAGGTGCATTCTGCTAGTGATAAGCCACCCTAAGATTTTTTGCTGGGTGACTCAGCTTGTTGATTTCTTGAACAAGCATTGATGAAGCTAACCCCCAAGGCCTTGCAATTGGATTCAACCAGCAGCTTGGCTAAACCCTTCCCTTTTACCAACTTGGTGGGCTTTATCTCTAGGTCGAACTCCAAGATTTTGGAAATCCATTTACCTCTTCTCCCATCTATGTCAGGCTGTATAAGAATGTCCTTCACAGAAGCTGAAGGAACATATGCGGTCACTCTTGAGTGAAAAACATAGAATCTGAAATATTTGAGAGCTTTCACCAAGGCATAGGCCTACTTCTCCATGATCGCATACCTGATTTCTACATCTCTCAAAGCCTTACTGAAGAAGGAAATGGGTTGCTCTTTCCCTCCCCTATTTTTTTGCAATAAGACCGCTGCTACTTTATCAAAAGAAGCAAAAGAAAAAGTTATGAAATACTTGGAATAATCAGGACTGATCAGCACAGGTGCCTTAGTCAATTCCCATTTTATTTGGACAAAATATTCCCTAGGTTCAATGGTCCATTTTACTTCATTTCCCTTTCTGAGCATGGCTGTGATGTGTTTCACCAACTCAACAAAATTTGAGACGAACCTCCTCAGAAAGTTAATTTCCCTAAAAAATCCTAAACTTCCTTTCTAGACCTGGGAAGTCACAGGGTCTGAATTACCTCTACCCTATTGGGATCAATTCTGACTCCCTCTGCTGATACTATATGGCCTAACATCTTCCCCTCCTTCATAGAAAACACAAATTTCTTGGGATTTAAGGATAGGCCAAACCTCTGACATTTCAAGAAAACTTTCCTCAAGTGACATCGGTGCTCTTTATCATACCTGGAGAAGACTATGATGTCATACAGATAGATCACCACAAACTGATCTTTCTCCCCGATGAAGGCTATGTCCATGGCTCGTTGGAATTTTGCTCCTGCATTCATTAATCCAAAATGCATCTTGGCATACATGAATGTGCCCCAAGGAGTGGTGAAGGCTATTTTTTCTCTGTCCTCCAGCATGACTAATATCTAGTTATAGCCAGAAAATCCATCAATCATGGATATCCTAGATGCACCAATTACCCTCTGCAATATGTGTTCCATGTTGGGCAAGGGATATTTTTCCTTCTTTGAGCTCCTATTTAGGTTCCTGAAATCGACAGAGAGCCTGATTTCTCCACTTTTCTTCCTCACACGAACCAAATTGGCCACCCACTCAGAATATCTCAAGGGGACAATGATTTGGGTGTCCAACAAATTCTTCACTTCTCTCTCCATGACAAGAAGCAACATGGGATTTATCTGTCTTAGCTTCTGCCTGAATGGCCTAGCCTCTTCCTTCAATGGGATCTTGTGCTCAATGACAGATGTGTCATATGTCTTGAGGTCTTCATAGGTCCATGCAAACACATCAAAAAATTCCCTTAACAACTTGGTATATTCATCCCTCTGCTCTTTGGTCAAACTTCTTGACAACTTGACAAACTTAGGCTCCTCCTGTGTGCCAATATTGCACTCCATTGTATCATCATCTCCATTTGAAACCCTATCCTTTACATCGACGTCATTCCCATCGAACATTCTTTCTAAAGGAAATAATCCCTTGGGGATGTGATTGTTGGGCAACTAAATAATATGGTGATTAACAATTTTATTTAGAAATACCTTGGGATGAGGGTCAACTTCGGGATCAGGGTCCTAATCAATGTGCAATGAAGAAAATTCGTCGACGGACTGAAGAATTTTTTTGATTTCAAGATCATATTCGAATGCCTTCCAATGCTTGATATTGTCCAAAACAAATGGCCTATATCTCATATCGACCCCATATTTGATATTAGGCAGCAGAGGGATCCTGAAAAGACTAGCTGAGATAGCTAAGGAATCAGCCAAAGTATTTTCCTCTCTTGGAATAAAAGAAATGTTGAAAGCCGAGAAGAAATTATCAATCAGGCCCCATACCTCATTTCTGTAACTCCTGAGTCGAGGATGCTTAGCCTGATAAGCATTCCTAACTTGTTGGATTATCAACTCAGCATCTCCAAACAATGCTACCTCCTCAATTCCCCTTTCCTTTGCAGCCCTCATACCCAGAACAAGAGCCTCATATTCTTCCACATTATTGATAGCTTTGAATTCTAGCTTGTATGATAGGGATATGGTTTCTTACCAAGGAGGCACAAGAACCACTCTAGAACCAACGCCTTTGCTAGAAGAAGCCCCATCGAAGAAAATTTTCCAAACAGGGGTGGTTGGAGGAGGTATCTCGTGATTAAATATGGGTTTCTTTCTTATTTTAAAAGGGGCTTCAGGAGTCTCAATGATCTGCAATAAACTAGACCCCAAATCAGTGTCAAGTGAAAATATGGGGTGATTAGTGGGGTCTGCTTCATCAATGATAATGTAGGCCAGCTGAGCTTCTCTGTACAACCTCCTGTGTTCCCCTCCAAATACTGGAATGGTGGCATATGTGAGATCCATCTATAATTTTCCTCCAAGTTTTCTAATCGAGGATCTTGACAACAACATGTCGAACTTGGGGGGAACATCAACTACTACAATGTCCATGACCACACTCTTCATTGGTAGCTGAAATAAAGAGACCACCAAGTCTTTAATAACTCCAAGGAATTTCACCCTCCTTGAATCAAAAGAGTACAAATTGTGATAAGCCTTTGTCACTTCCAATCCCAATTCTTCCATGACTATTTTGGGCATAAGGTTGTGGGAAGCTCCTGAATCCATGAGGCAATTATGCAACACTTTATCATGTATGTTCAGGAATGTGTAGAAGGGAGGGGATGAATCATCTCTGTCTTCTACCATGGGACCTAGGATGATTTATGTCTTTTCATCTCAAAGATTTACTGAGTCTGTAGAAGGCTTGGGGGACTCAGATTGTAGCAGCTTGGAGAGGGACCTTTTGAAATTTTCATTTTTAACTAGCTCTGAGAGGGGTACGGGAATTCTAATATTTTGAATTTCATGCTCAAAACTAAAGGAGGAAAGAGGCTTAGGAGCTTCCCTTACCTCAGAGATAGATTCTTTGGTTGTTGGCGAAGTATTTTGAGTTTTCTTCTCTTTAGTAGTGATTGTTACAGGCTTAGTAGATTTTTCGGATATGAGAGGTTGATCACGGCTATCAAAATTTCCTTCTTTCTTCTTTGACCTGAGATGATATCTGTTAGGAGATTTGTTGGCCTTTTCCCCTTGACCCAACTCATTTACTTGACTAATCACAAGGGATTCTTCATATATATATTGAGTCAAATGGGGAAAAGGGAAAGTTTCTTCAATACAGTGAATTTCAGGGTTGAGCTCATCTATCTCCTCTCCTTCCTCATGAGAAACTAGGTTATTTTGGAGAGGGGTTTGAATCCTCTTCTCATCTCTATATTTGTTCCTTTGTTCCCTTGGAAAATCCCGTGGCACATTGTTGCTAGGCCTCTTGAAGCCTCTGCTATCAGTATTTTGGGGATTTCTATACATGGGCTTCCCTTCTAACTCGCACCTTTCCATTCTAGCTGAAAGCGATTTTATCATTTTAGTTACCTCATCCATCTGAAGGGAAAGGTGAGAGGAATTGGATGGGAAGGCTTCAGGTCTCTTCCTGGGTATGTCTCTATCAGCCTTGTTCCTGAGTTGATCAACAACCAATATGTTAGATTCTACTTCCACGGCTGCATCCTGCATGTGAGCCAGAGTAGTGGCTCTCCTTTCCCTCAACAGAAGGAAGAAATCAAGATCAAAAGCACTAGAATAAGTGATATTAGTAGAGACTTATGAGGGATTATTTCAGTGGGGATCTTATTGTACATTTTATTCAATCTCTTGGAGAAGTCAGGGATAGACTCTCTTTCCTTTCTCTTCAAAGACCCAAAGTCTGTGATGTAATACATGAAGTATTTTTTGTCTCCCCACTGTCTCAAAAAGGCGTTGTCCAAAGCCTCAATCCCGTCAATAGATCCAGGAGGCAAGGCCCTAAACCACTTTCTAGCCTCACCTTCAAGGCTATGAATGAAAAACCTCATCCATACGTCTGTGTGCATGATAACATGATCATCCATAAAACTGTAAAAGGCTTCAAAGTGTTCTTCCGCAGCTATGTCCCCTTCACCTGTAAACTTGGGTAGCTACTTAAGGTAGCCATCTACTAGAAGGGTGTTGAGAGGCTGAGGTAACAAAAGGGGAGCATACCTAGCAGCTATTATAGCCTCCATTTTAGTCATGGGGGGATTTTCTCCTGCCATCGAAATATTAGGTGTAGGAGAACTCGGAGGAGAAGGAGCTCGAATAGGGGATACTGGAAATGATATTCCAGGTGGAAGGGGAAAAAATGGGGAATAGAGAGAGAAGGCTAAGGGGCTTGACTTAGCAGATGCTTCTCTCTGTGAAGTTATTGCAATAGTAAAAAGAGGAAGGGTGGTAAAACTAGGAGTGGTTTAATATTCTATGGTCCTGGGTCTATGCCAAGGTACAACTTTAGGAGAGATGGGAGTGACAAGGATTTCTCCTTCCAATCCCATACTGGGAGGGGAAAACTCAGCAGGAACACTCTTGAAATTCAGGAAATGGGAAACTTCATAAACAAGTCTGCAAGGAAGCCAGGAAAAAGAAAATGGAGTTCCTACAGAAGGAGATGGAAAAATACCTGGTTCAGTGGTGGAAGTTTCTCCTTCGGAGGCATTTCCTTTTCTAATAATCACCTCTGAATCAGCTTCAGGCGTAGCTAGAGGCAGCTGTGGATGGGACCGCATGTGTGTACCTTTGGAAGCCACAACTAAAACAACAGGTTCGCCATAGTAGAGTCATCAGAATGGAGTTGCTAGGTGCAGAGTAGCAATTTCGTAGGGCTCTGATGCCTGATGCACCTTCAAAATCATAGGCTCAATGTCGTTCAATCCCAGGGAAAATTTTCAACTTCATCCTTGACAACGACGCCAGAAATGTTGGCTACAGAAGTCACTCCTGGATTGCGGCAAGAGTAAGCCCGAGGCACATCAATTTATGTCACGATTTGTTTATAAAGGGGGTGATCGAATGGAAGTAAACTCAAAACAATATCGCTCACTCAAAAAACTGGGTCGGAACAACAAGGACATGTGAGGTATTGATTTAACTTAAGCTAGTAAATTTCCATAGTGGTGAGTAAGTTGAGGGAAAGAAAGGGGAAAAGTCTCAGATATGAGATCCTCTCAGACCAGAGAAACTTCAAGTTAAACCTCAAATGTTGCGGTACTAATACAATCAAACATGCATCATATAGTTATAGCAACACCCGATTGGATCATCCATACCCAGGCTTTTAGATTCAGAGGAACAAGGAAAGGAGGAGGTTGGTTTCCATTAAACAAGAAATCTCAAAATATCATTGTATAAACAAATAACCATAGGCTTTGTTAAAGCTTTACAGTCGGGAGCTTAGCTCTACCATCGATAGATTACAAAAATGGAAAAATTGCCTACATATACCCAAAGCCAATAACAACAACAAAACCGAGAATTATCATTAAAAACATTATGTCTGCATGTTTACTAGAATACTGCACCTGTAATCTCTGAACGGTCATGTGCTCGTGTTAGACATAATCAGGCTCCTGGAAACCCTGCAAAATAATTGACCTGTCTTAGGTCCCTTTCTTGACTTTCCATTTATGGTGGAGACGATGTCTAACCACCACCAACTACCTCAATAAATGCTTCCTTGGGATTGGGAATGACCCGACCAACTCTTCACTCTTGGGACATAGAGGCCCTCTCGTGCTACCACCTGGATTGGATGAACGACCTAATGACAGGGTGTGGAGGCCGGTGCGAAGACTGGGGCACATGATTGGAAGTGGTGGATCAATGGTGACTAGGCAGGGATGAGGGGAAACAATGAATGAAGAGGTGATGGGACATGATTGGTCGAGGGAGGATGCGTTGCTTATGATGGAGTGATGCAGAAAGGAGAGGGACAGGTGTTAGAAGGCAAGAGGTTGAAACTATAATAAGGTGGGCCAGGATGGCACTTAGTGGATGTGAGATATGGAGTGGAAGACAGATGGTGGAAGATGAGAGGTGGAGGAAATCGTGAGGAGATGATAGGGGGACCCACACATAGTCTCACATTATGGAACCCCCCCCCTTATTAAAGGTATAAAGGAAAAGGGGGTCCAAAATCCAATCTCGTTCGTAGAACTGAGCGCCCTGATCTAAGCTGTTGAAACCTGCGCACTCAATTCTGAACCCCCCCCCAACCCCTTTTGTTAAATGTAGAACGAAGAAGGGGTTCCGAAATGGAAACCTAGCCACAGATATAGGCACATAGATTCTATCCGCCCAGATATTCCCACCACTTATAAAAATGCGCATTTTGTGACCCAACTTAGAGTATGAGGGTTCTTGCCCCATTTCTTTGCATTTTTCCACCCAAAGGGGGCCATCTCTTAGGAAATAAACCCCCTTTACAGGAATTGGTGATAACAGGTGGTATTGGGAAGTACACTTGTCATAGTATGATGAAATCATACCCCCCCTCCCAATACCACTTAGCACCTCAGGGGGGTCCGAGTAAACCACCTGTCCTCTAAAAAATTTAAAACCTCTTTTTTTGACTGTTCAACACTTCGTCATCCGAGAGGGATTCCGGGAAAATGGAAATGAATATTCAAAAACCAAGAGAGGTTTTTGTTCAAAACGGGCTGAAGAATACAAGCCTCTCCCACATTTTGTACAGGTTCCATCATCAAGGAGAAACAAGCCCATTTCTGAGCCACTTTGTTTAGGTTTCCGTTTTTTCCTGTTTTGGTCATGATTTGGTGGGAGTTGTTTTAGAAATATGGAGACGAAATTGGAGAAACCGAAGGAGAATTTTTCTCCAGACAAACTCATCTACAATAAAATCTTTCATTTTATACACAAGTGTCACCATTGAGGAGAAACAAATGTCTGAGTTGACCCATTTTTTCAGCAGTTAGGCTCGTCTTTCATGGTGGACAATTCAAGATTTTCATGGATTCGTTTCTATTTTTGGACAAGGTGGTTGAATTGGACCTCTTGAGCCTAGGGAGAGTCAGTTCTATATATTGTAATAAGTCAAATGTAAAATGGAGATTAGTCAGAGACCATGTTTTAATCTTGTGCCAGAGCTCACAGAGCCTTCTGTATTTCATCAATCCAATAATACAGTCACAATAGTTACATGATTCATGTGTCAATATTGGTGGTGATGTTTTTCTTATTCAATGAAATTTATTTCCATTATTTTTCTTAAGTTATTCATAATCTAAATTATGCAAAGAAGTTCAAAGAACAAAATTTGTTGAGACATACACTCTGTTTATGGCTTTGGCATAATTGTCAATGTTTTTTGCTGAATGGTTAATTTCAGGATTCTTGATTTCCCTATTATTGCCTTGTCCTCTCATATTCTCCTCCAAATCCAAAATAAAACTCAAAGAATCCAAAAAGAGTGCCTACCTTTCCCTGTAAGGCTACCTGTAGAAATTGTCTTTGATTAAAACTCAACTTTTGACTCCATTGCCCAATGGTTCCTTTTCTCTACGCCCACCCATTCTTAAAAAAAAAACTTATACTTCATAACTAGCTTAACATCCCCTTCAAATAAATCTATATCAGACAGAGAGATCCCTCTCTAAGTATTGGAGGGATAGATCCTTGAATCAAAGCGATTTTTTGGTTACCCCTGCTGATTTCCTCCTCAGCCTGGGAAATTACAGGGTGATAACATAATGGCGACCATACTCGAGAACTTTCTCTAGTAGTGCACTTCAAGTTCCAGATCTGATTGCTGATGGTGGACGATGAACAGACACAAGAAGACTAAAATATTTCACTTGGCGACTCCAATAAGCTCTAGATAGTGCCAGCTCAAAGACTCCACTAGAGGAAGAACTTGAAGCATGACCAAGAAATCTAGAAAGAGAAGGTATCCAAGCTCAAATTGTATTCAAGAAATTATTGTCTTTATATGTAATTATTTCCTATATTTTTCTAATCCGGATCAAGAGTATATTACTGAAGTTTACATTGATCATCTATAAATTGATGAACCTCAAGAGACTAAGCCCCAAATTGTAGATCATGTACATACTCATACACTTGTATAAAACCCAGTGAGACATGATCCTCATGCTTTATCTCCTGCCATTGTTGAAATTTCAGTTAGCTATAAGCCCCTTGATGTACCTCCTATACAAGTGAAAATCCCAGACCGATACAAGCCTCTAGATTTTCCTCCTATTCTCGATGACCTCCCTGTCAATTACATCAATAATCTTCCTAGGTTTGATGGAGAAAATGTGAAGGTCACTGCTGAAAAACACATTTAAAGTCTTGATGATTTTCTTGATCTGTTTGAGGTGGAAGAAGATGATGTTTTTATCAGGATGTTTTCCCTATCATTGCAAGGTAAAGTTAAAAATTGGTTTAAGAATCTTCCAGTTGCAAGCATTGTTAATTTTCATCAATTTGCAAAAAATTTCCTAGATCGATGGGTGATCATGAGAAATGTTTTTCTCATCCTAGAAGAATATGACCATTTGAAAAGACAGCCATGGGAAACAGTACAGTAGTTTTCAACAAGGTTCAATAAGGTATATCATTCAATACCTTTTGATATAAGGCCACCCCCAGGATCATCTCACTTGCATTTAATAGATGTCTTCGATCCTGAGATGGAATTCCAATTAAGAGAAAGGAACACTGCCACCCTTGAAGAAATGCAAAAGATTGCAGTTGATGTGGAAGATAATTTGTTGAAAAAAAGGCCCAAGCTAAGAACAGAAGAGAAAGATAGAACATAAAAGGAACGGATGACATCTTCAGAAGTGAAACTAGATGTCCTAGTAAACACCGTAAAAGAGATGATGGAGACGATTAGCAGAAAAGATAAACTTGTTGTTCAAAGATAACATGTTCAAATAGTTCTAGAACAAACAAGGATGAATGTCCCCAAACACTTTGCAGCCCTTCCTTGGTATCATGGATTGGATAATGATTGTTTCATGTATTCAGTTCACAACATAGTCAAAGATTAAGTTCCAACTCAGCTTGTTGAAGAGCCATCAATTGATATGATGTGCATGTTTGATCACCTTGGATATGTAGAAGATTTTCTAGGATATGATCATCAGGGTGATGATTATGTGGTTGAGTTTGATGATGACTGCTCAGAGGAAACAACACCATCTTCATGGGAATAATAAGTCTAATTGTCACAATGAAAATATGACAATCAAACTCTGCATACTAATCAAGACAATAAGAAGGAAATTGCAGAAAATTTTCAAGAAAATGAAAAATGCCTACCCCTATGTTTTGCCTCGCTCTTGAGAAAAAATTGCAAGCAAATTGTAAATAGTAAGAATGAGGAGTGTTCTGATGAAACAGTTGAGAAAAAGATGGATGATATAGAATCTTCTTCATATCCAGAGGTGCATCCCTTGAATCTTTTTGAATGTCAAACCTCAGATGAAATCATAGAGCATGGGATAGGTAATGAACTGATCTATTTTGATTCCTTGTCGTTCTTCTTTAGTTCATTTCAAATGGTGAGAGAGAATCTTAGTCATATTCTGGTTGAGGATCATAGTGTAATCCATGAAATTCCAGTAGAACCAAGGCCACATTCATCTAAAAAAATTTATGATCCAATAGATGATATTTTGGATAGCTTGTGTTTTCAAAGATAGTTTTCATTTACCCCTAATGATTTCAAGAGCTGTTATGATATGGATATGATCAGACAGTCATCCCCAATGTCTTGTTCGATATAAGTATTAGTACAAAACTCATCAAATCAAATACAAGCATGTTCTGAGTCACTTGAATACATAGAGAACACATGTATGGCACTTGGTCATGAGGTTGAATTGACTGAGTCAGAAGATCCAGTAATGGGTCAAGTCTATCTTTATCCAGTGGCTATTTATATGGAGAAACTCTTCATCACAGAGCCACAATGCATTCCCAGTATTTCTTTTATCTATCAGGTTGATCAAGATCCTTGTGATGAAGATCAGGATGGAAAGCAGTTCATGATGCCTATTCAAGTTCTATTTCTGATATTGACTGAAAACATTGAAAGAGAAGAGTTATTAGAGTAGTTGCTTGACTGGTTGCACTAGCATTATTTTATCATTTAGAACAAAAAAATTATTAGTAGTGTAGGGTAGGTAGCATTTTTGAATAAGCTCATTCATTTGAGCATCTTTTTCAGTATTGTATGGTTTCCAATAGAGTTTGCAGTTGATAGTAGCTAGTTCAGTGTTCAGTCAAATTTGAGTCGGTTCAAATACTGTAGTTGTAGTGACTCCATGGCGTAATGAATAAAGAATTGGTCTGCATCTTCAGAGATCTGAGATTCTTGAAACCTCGTCAAGAGCTTCCATCCCCAGGTGGAGCCTATGTTGGGGTCCTATAATCACAGGTAACTTGTTTCTTCATCTGCCTATTTGGCATTTCTGCCATGATGAAGACATATGGCTTATTGGTCTCGGTTGATTTTGTTTTACCCTCCATTTCATTTTGCCTCATCCTTCATCACCCTGTTGCATCCTTCATCCACCGTTGAGCCCTTCAGTCCCTCACCCTTCATTTCTTCACCCCTTCGCCAATTTTATCCTTGCATGAATAAAAAAACTTAGGAAAAAAAAACAATAGGTTAATAATGTTAATATTAATTAAATTAGTGTAGTTAGGTTAGCAAAACTAGGTTAGGATTGTTAATAACAAGTTAATTCTTAATTAATTAATAATTAATTAAAACCTAGGTTTGTAACTAATTAACAATAGTTAATTAATAATTGGTAACTAGGTTAGTTTAATTAAGTTAAAAATTAGATTAGTGTATTAGAATTAAATAATAAATAAAAATTAAACTTAAAACAATAATATAAAACATTAATTGAAAAAAAAACAAACAAATTAAACCATGTGAAAAGTAAAAATAAATTAAATAACAATTAAAAATAAAACATAAATGAAATAATAAAAAACAAAATAAAATAAAAACAAACAAAAAACAAATAAAAACAAAAAAACGCACTATGCAGATATCCCAAAGAAATAAATCTAAGTCCATAATTTACTCGGAGCCCCCCCTCTCACGTCACATCATCACCAAGGGGGTCCAAGTTGGTGGTATTGGGAGGGACACTTGTCACCGTATGGTGAAATCAGACCCCCCCTCCCAATACCACTTACCACCTCAGGGGGGTCCCGAGTAAACCACTTTTCCCCTCCAAAACTGTCCTCCCAAAAATTTAAAACCGTTTTTTTTACTCTTCCACACTTCGTCTTCCGAGAGGGATTACGGGAAAATGGAAACAAATATCCAAAAAATAAGAGATTTTTTCGTTCAAAATGGGATGAATAACAAAAACCTCTCCCAGAGTTTGTACAGGTGCCATCAGTTGGGAGAAAAAAATCCATTTTTTATCCCCTTTTTTCAGGTTTCCATTTTTGGTCACGATTTTGCGAGATCTGTTTCGAAAATATGGAGACAAAATTGGAGAAAAAGAAGGAGGTTTTTTTTCCAGAAAAACTCATATAAAATAAACTCTTTCATTTTATACACATGTGTCACCATTGAGGAGAAACAGATGTCTAAGTTGACCCATTTTTTCAGTAGTTTGACCCGTCTTTCCTGGTGGGCAGTTCAAGATTTTCAGTGATTCATTTCTATTTTTGGATGCGATGGTTGAATTAGAACTCCTGATCCTAGGGAGATTTGGTTCTATATGTTTTAATAATTCGAGTGTACAATGGATATCATTCAGATACCATGTTTTAATCTAGTATAAGATCTCACAGAGCCTTTTGTATTTCATCAATCCAATAATATAGTCACAGTAGTTACATGATTCATGTCTCAATATTGGAGGTGATGTTTTTCTTATTCACTGTAATTTGTTTCCATTGTTTTTCTTAATTTATTCATACTCTGAATTATGCAAATAAGTCCAAAAAAAATAATTTGTTGAGACATACACTCTGTTTCTTTCTTTTACATAATTGTCAATGTTTTCTTCTCAATGGTTAATTTCTAGATTATTGATTGCCCTGTTATAGCTTGGTCCTCTCATCTTCTCCTCCAAATCCAAAATCAAACTCAAAGAATCCAACAAGACTTCCTACCTTTCCCTGTAAGGCTGTCTATAGAAATTTTCTTTGATTGAAACTCATCTTGTGACTCCATTGCCCAATGGTTCCTTTTCTTTGCCCCTACCCATTCTTAAAAACAAATCTTATACTTCATAACTAGTCTAAAATCCCCTTCAAATAAATCTATATTAGACATAAATATCCCTCTCTGAGTCTTGGAGGGATAGATCCTCGACTCAAAGAGGTTTTTTGGTTACCCCTACCGATTTACTCTTTAGCCTAGGAAATTATAGGGTGATAACACATTAGACATGCATTGTGGATGGTGATTTGACACCACTAGTTTAACTTGTGAGATAATCTTTTCGAGCCCGTCTTGTATAAATCTTTGTATTGTTTCCATTAGAGGGTTTAGCTAAGATATAATTAGAAAGGAGAAGAAATGCACAGGAAATAGGGAGAGGAACATGGAGATTCGAGACTTAGTTGTAGCTCAGACTCCACTATTGTAATTTGACATTCCACCATTAATAGAAAATGATGGTTTTTCCTATTATCAATTTCTGTGTAATGGATGTTGTCTTATGAATGTCATTTACATGCATTTGAATTGTATATGAATGTTAGAAATCCTCTCCATGGATAGAGATACATTTTTCTATTCACGAGTGTGTTGAATTAAATCTTATTCTATAGGATAAGTGCAAGGAGTGCACAACAGAGAGAGGAAACTCTATGAGCTGATGTAAGGAGTGCATATCTAAACTCAGCAAAGTCAGAAGAGAAGTTGTTAGGAGGGCATACCAAGGTAGTTCACAGACTCAGGAGGAAATTTCAACGTGGTTAAGTACCTTGGACGGAAAGACTGTGTGGGAGGAAGCAGAGTTCAAAGTTAATGAACACTTTGAAACACTCTTCTAGGAGGGAATTGAGTTAGTGTGAGCATGCACAAGGACAACATGATTGGAAGTGTTGGAATCCTTAAGAGAATCCCATATTTACTGAACATTCTAAGGAAGGAAGGATTTGCAAGAGTGCATCGACAAAGGAAAGGTGATGCCTTAAACCCTTCCGTAAAGATAAGGGAGAAGCCATCGAACAATGGAGTCGAGTGCAAGGAGTGTGATGAGGATACTGTAAGTCCATATTACGAGCTAAGGAGGAAGAGAGAGAAATTTCCAAAAGGGCACGAGGAAGTTCCCAGAGGAATAGTGAACTTTGAAGGTTTTCAAGCCGATAAAAGTCGTAGAAGAGTCTGCGTAGAGAACTGTAAGGAATGCAAAAGGAGTTCAAGAACAACCTCGGTATCAAAATAAAAATTTGTGCTAAGTGTGAAAATGGGTCGAGGACTTGTTGAAGTCCCGAAGGCTGGAAAATCATCCATCATCAGAAGAGATAGGTGGCAGAATATTGAGAGGTTCGAGAGTAGGAACTTCGGGAGGTTTTCGAGGAGAAAATGAATATCTTTGTGAAGTCGCGAAGCGCGAAGTGATTTTGGACCGTTGGATCCAGAAGGAACATAACAGAGATCCATGAATTTCAGAGGAATAACCCTTCGAGAAACGTCAAGCAAAGAAAACCCAAAGATCTGGGAGATGAAGAAATCTTAATCGTCCATTGAGATAGGACACGTGGAGTTGGGATCAACAATTCGTTGATTCACAAGTCAATAAGGAAAGAGTCGGGAGAAGAGATGAATTGTGAAGTCCTAACTCACGATTTGATCATAGCCATTGGTTGCAAGGAGAACATGGTCCGTAGATCTAGTCTTGAAGAATTCATCGATTCGAAAATCGGGAAAAAGGGGAGTAAGCACCTCATGAAAGTTACAAAGTACAGGGTGTCAAGGGAGCTGGCCCATGGATCAAGTTCATGGTCACATCAAGGAGGGAGCCTAGCATAGAGAGTTATCACTATTGGTGTTAAACTTGAGAAGCGCTAAGGAGAGGGTCTGTGGATGCCACATAACCTATGTCGAAAGGGAAGAAAGGACATGTGATAGAGTTTTTGGGTTTTGGGATAAGGACCTAAGGAGTCGCTCTGACTTAGGTGTTTTTCAAATGACTTTAGACTAGGAGGTAGAGTAGCCCCTTAGGAGGGAGGAGAAGGGGATGTATGCACCAGGTGTGGTATCAGATCTTGTTTTTGTCTACAGATCATAGGCAAAGGAGATGTAAGAGCTAAGATAGAATTGATTTATGTAGCCAAGATAGATAGAGTGCGATGCTCTATTGAATCTATTGCAAGGTGTGCAACATATGTTAAACAACTAGGTAGGATGCAGGTGAAGCAATATGGCCATTGGAATTCATGAGAACATTCAAGGGAGAGTCTTCCCGCGAAAAAGAAAAGACGAGATAGACAAGGAGCTCAATGAAATATGATCCCAGATGGAGATGCTAACATTCAAGATGCATCAGGAGGCAAGGGTACACTGGAGGTATGAATGGCCCTTAAATAGAACAACTAAATGAAATTTTCAGAAGCTATTGACCAGAAGGAAACAACAAATGTTAACAAGGTTGTTGAGGCATGTTGAAAATGTTAGTGATGAGGGAAGGATATTTGGCAGAGCTATCGTAGGTTGCTAGGTGGGCAATGAGAAGCGATAAGAGAATATCATAGACATTCAGGTGAGTAGAGGAGACATCCCAATTTTCCAAGTGGGAAAGGTAGAGGAGATGAGCTTAATTGAGAATTTGTGTCAGCAGGGGGAGTTAACAGATGAGGAGGAGGCAGAAGAAAGACCTCGCTTAGATGAATATTCTCACAGAATTGTGAGTCATGTGAATGAAGATGATGAGAATTTGAAAACTTCCATCACAAATGAGGAGGATCAAAGGATCATTCTAATCATAGGAGGAATCAAGGTATTCATACCAAGTAGCCAAGGAGAGGTGAGAAAATATGTTTCAGGTGCAATATAAGGACAACAAGATGAGACTAACGTGAAGGAGGAGGAGCATATACTTAGATCTGTCCCAATCGAGGAGCGCCTAGTTGAGTTACTCACTCAGTGGGAATTGGAGTTAAAGGAACTAGAGGATTGGTTAGACAGTTCATAAACATAAGGTGGCTTCCATAAGATAGTCATGCCAAAGGAAACACACCAGCATAAGGATCAGTTGGTGGAAGTTGGAATGGGACCAATCAAAGAACTGACAACAAACAATCTGTCAGGAGGAGAAACTGAGAAAAAACTAAGTGATGAGAAGTTTGCAGGGGTGGAAGCTACAACTGAGTGGCAAGATAAGACCACAATATATGAGGAGGATAGTATGGGAGATCAATGTGATTTACCCATTGACAAGGAGAGAGTGAAAGAAACTAGTGTGCTAAGGAAGATCCAACCGATGGAACAACTGGACGAGGTGGTTGAGGAGATAAGGAAGCTAATGTTAGGGTCCACAGAGGAAGTGGACAGTATGAGGAATATGGAAAATAAGTAACATGCATGAGAAACGAGGAAGATGCAGGAGAAGCAGGAGAAAAGAAGAGGAGCCAAAAGAGAGCTCCAGGAGAAAGTTTGGAATCCAGGAGGATTTCAACCACACTGTAAAGGTCATGAGCATGAGCTCATGATTTTTGTATCCATGGAGTATGATGCAGAAGAATCGATCCACCTCAGTACACGCCATTCAATTAACTCACATGGTGCACATTCAAGAAAGGGAGAGGCGTTGCACTCTCATTTTGCCTCGAGAATCAAAAGCATGATCTAGACATTTAATGATAATAAGCTAGAAGAGCCAAGTTGTGCATTCACATAATATGGAGATAAGGTCACCATTAAGTGGTTGATGACAGGAGGGATCTGCATCCGATTTGGAGAAGATTCCCATCATTGAAATTTTCCCATTAGACATGCATTATGGATAGTGATTTGACACCACTAATTTAAATTGTGAGGGAAGCTCATCGATCCTCTCTTGTATAAATCTTTATATTGTTTCTAGTAGAGGGTTTACCTAAAAAATAATTAGACAAGAGAAGAAATACATAGGATATAGGGAGAGGAACCAGGACAGCCGAGACTCAGTTGTAGCTCAGATTCCACTATTTTAATTTGGCATTCCACCATTAATAGAAAATGACAGTTTTTCTTGTGTAATGGATGTTGTGTTATGAATGTCATTTACATGCATTTTAATTGTAGATGAATGTTATAAATCGTCAGCAGGGATAGAGATACATTTTTATATCCACGAGTGTGTTGAATTAAGTTTGGTTGTCTAGGATAAGTGCAAGGAGTGCACGATAGAGAGAGGAAACTCTATGAGCCAATGCAAAGAGTTAGTATCTGAACTCAATGAAGTCGGAAGATAATTTTCCAGGAGGGAATACCAGGGTAGTTCACATAATCGGGAGGAAATTTCAAGGTGGTTAAGTACCTTGGAAGGAAATATTGTGTGGGAGGAAGCACAATTCATAGTTACTGAACACACTGAAACACTCTGACAAGAGGGCATCGAGTTAGTGTGAGCATGCACAAGGACAACATGGTTGGAACTATTGGAATCCTTAAGAGAATCCCAGAATTACTGAACATTCTGAAGAAGGAAGGCTTTGCAAGAGTGCATCGACAAAGGAAAGGAGATGCCTTAAACCCTTTCTTAAATCTAAGGGAGAATTCATCGAAGAACGGATTCGAGTGCAAGGAGTGCGCCGAGGAGACTGTAAGTCCATATTACGAGCTTAGGAGGAAGAGAAAGAAATTTCCAGAAGGGCACGAGGAAGTTCCCATAGGAACAATTAACTTTGAAGGTTTTCAAGAAGAGAAAAATCGCAGAAGAGCCTGCATAGAGGTCTACAAGGAGTGCTGAAGGAAATTGAGAACAACCTAAGTCTTGAAAGAAAAAATTGTGCTAAGTGTGCAAAGGGATCAAGAACTTGTTGAAGTCCAGAAGGCCAGAAAATCATCCATCGTCGGAGGAGACAGGTGGCATAAGATCGAGAGGTTCGGGAGTAGGAACATCGGGAGGTTTTCAAGGAAAAAACGAAGATATTCACAAGGTCACGAAGCATGAAGTGATTATGAAATGTTGGATCCATAAGGCACGTGACAGAGATCCACGCATTTCAGAGGAAGAACCCTTTGAGAAAAGTCAAGGAGAGAATACCCGAATAGCTGAGAGTCGAAGCAATCTTAGCCGTCCATTGAGATATGACATGTGAAGTTGGGGTCGATAGCTCGTTGATTTGCAAGTCAGGAAGGACAGAGTTGGGAGAAGAGAGGACTTGCGAAGTCACAACTCACGAGTTGATCACATTCGTAGGTCACAAGGAGAATGAGGACCGTTGATCTAGTACCGAAGAATTCACCGATTTGAAAATCGAGAAAAAGGGGAGTAAGCAGCTCGTGAAAGTTCCGAAGTACGGGGTACAAAGGGAGATGGCCCATGGTTGAAGTCCGTGGTCACATCAAGGAGGGAGCCTAGCATAGAGAGATAGTGTTGTTGGTGTTAAACTTGAGAAGCACTAAGGAGAGGGTTCACGAGTGCCATATAACCTGTGCCGAAAGGGAAGAAAGGATCTGTGATAGAGTTTTCGGGTTCCTGGAAAAGGACCTAAGGAGTCACTCCGACTCAGGTGTTTTTCAAATGATCCTAGACCGGGAGTTCAAGCATCCCCTCAGGAGGGAGGAGAATGGGGTGCTTGCGCCATCTAGACACACACCAACTTGTGTACTACCTCACAACAACACTTATTCCTAAACAATATTAACATTTCATACCACATAACTTATCAAA
>ML811366.1:209555-228412 GCA_009831015.1 Picea engelmannii | reverse complement strand
GACACGTGTCTGTACGGACTGTACGGACAGGTACAGTCAGCTCCCAAAATTTGCCTGTTTGGCTTTTCGGACAGAAGGCGATATCTTCCTCATACGGACTCCGTTTGCGATAAAAATTATACCACTGGATTCAGGAAGACGAGCCGGACGTCATGGCGCAGGTTTCGTCGCAATCCGAGCACTTTCATTTTTGAGCATTTTTAAGCCCTATCTGGCTTCTGGATCTGTTTTCAGATCATTATGACTCGATTTTGAAGAAATTTTACGAAGCCTATTGACTTCCATGTTGTTTAAATTGTTATTATACATCATTTATCTAGTCATATCCATGCTCTCAATGTGGGAGAGGATTGTTTCTAGGAGGAGGATGGGATATGGTGTATTTCCTTTAATTTTGAGATTATAGGTTATAAATTTCTTTTATATTTTCTCTATCTTTCTCCAAGATTCACGAGAGATACTACAACCCGAGACTTCACATCCATAAAGAATCAAAGGTGTAACAAGAGTCTCAAAGAGGAGTTTCTTCTTATCCCAACTCCAAATATCAGTTGATTTACATTTTATTTCAAGATGATGCAGGACCATCGCTCCAAGCCAGCTACGCACCAGCCAACCAGCACATCAAGCGTGCATTCAATGGAAGGAGAGAGGTGTAACCCTCTCCTTTTTCAAATTTTCAAAAATGTATTAAATGTTGTAAGGCTAGTAGAGCCAAAAGCCATGCATGTGCGTAGGCTTTAGATAAAGGTTGCCTTAAATGGTTGTAAGGATGAGATCTAGATCTGATTCGGACTAGACAACCATTCAATGTAATTGAATGTAAATTAATGAGAGTTGGTGAGATGGAGGGAAGCGCTCGAGGAGCCCTCTTTTGTAAAAAGATTCTTTATATCTATAGGCAGTTAGTCTAGAGTTGGTAGTTAGGCAGAGAAGAATAGAGAATAGAGAGAATAGATGAACCCGTGACTTTGTTACAGTCCGAGCTTACATTGTAAAGAGGCATTCCATTTTAATACAATTAGAGAAATTTTTCCTGCATGTTATTCTGTGTTTGTTGTTGAATGTCTTTATGCATCTATGATATGTTGTAGATGTATGTTTGTACGCATTTGTAGGTTACAGACATAAATTGTTGTCTGTTGGGTTCTTTGATTTCAGGTCTGGGTTCTTTGTGGTTTCATGCAAGAGTGCATGATAGAGTACTGCGGTCTCTGAAAACCAGTGTAGGAGTGCACTTTTGAATTCTGAGGAATTTCAGACAAAGACGTGCTAGGAGGGTGCACTAGAGGAAGTCATTGACTCAAGGAGGAAGCCTCAAGGTTGTTGAACACCTTGAAGAAGAAACTGTGCAGAGGAGAGCACAGAGAGGAGAAGCAGAATTGCTCAGAATTCTGTAAAGACTCTGCCTGGAGGGCATTGAGAAAATGCACAGGATGCATTGAGGAGAACTCTATTTTGAGTTCAGTAAGAAGATAGAGTCACTTTATTCTGGAGAAATCTTCTAGGTGGGCATTGAGTAGGTTCAAGTGTGCACAGAAGGAACTCTTGTTTGAGTTCAGAGAGAAGAGAAGTGTCTAAGAGAAGACGCTCACAGGGTTGTTGAATACCCTGTAGGCTCTGCAAGGTGTGCATCAAGAAGAAGGACACCAAGAGGGCGTGAGGCATTTCTTTCCAAGAAATGACCTCGAATCTGAGTTATTCGAAATCTCAGTAGAACAAGGAGTGTGCGAGAGTGGGCTTGTTCTAAGTCCATAAGCTCAGAAGAGAGAGCGCAAGAAGAACGGGCAGAGAGAAAACCTTTCGAGGTTTATGAGTTGACAAAGCTCAGGAGCGGAATAGTTTCTATAATGCAGACGATACCTAAAGGAACTGGGCTCACAATAATAAGAGTCGAAGGTCAAGACCTTCGAGACTTAGAAAATATTCTAAGTAAAAAATCCGACAAAGCTCAGGAGGAGGAGCACAACTGTCGTTGGATCGACACTGGGAGGAAAGATCTAGACCGTTGAATCTACGTTCAGGCAGCAGGAGGAGAGTGCATAAGGAGGTCAGATTTGAACTGTAAGATCTGACACCGAGGACCAATAGCCGTCAAATCCAGAGGAAGGTGCATGGAGTTTAACCTTTGGGAGGTCGCACAAGAGAGGAGCTGAAACGAATGGTGGAGACACTTCGAGGGAGAAGTGTCGAGTTTCCATGAGCTGTTGGATCTAGAAAAGGTGCACGAGGTTTAAGCCTCATAACAATAGAATGGAGAGGACTCATCAAGTCCTAAAAACATCAGGACCATCCATTCTGGAGTACAGGTGGCAGAGATCTAGATCATCTCACGAATTTGGGTATCACAAGTGGGGAGGTGGAGATATTTGTGCTTTAAACCCCCGAGTCGTGAGATCGCGATTCAACCTGAACCATCAATCGAGAAGGAACGAGAGGCATGAGATTTGGCACCTCGCTACATTGTGTATATGGGTCTCGAAGGGTGAAGGAGTTTCACCTTGATCGCTAAAGTCGTGAAGTGTCGAGCGCTAAGGGCTCGTGCGAACACGTGTCACATCCATTAGGTGGGGATCACGTGGTTGACAGGTGGTGTAAAAACAAACACCCAGAGAAAAGTGGAAGCGGGTGACAGGTGGTGGACACATGTCACCTAGGAAGGAGTCAACCCATTGTTGATTTATCACATCTCGTGGATTCACAAAGGAGGAGCACTAGGGCTCATCACTCCAACTCGCGAAGTCGTGAGTTGTGAGTGGTGCTAGCACTTAGCCCTAGCTGGTGGTTATGTGTGGGAGGTAGTAACAAGGAGGAGCCATACCCATATCACATTCTTGGGTATCAGAATTTGGAAAAAGAGGAGTCGAGGGTCTTCGACTCACGAGCTCGCAATTTGTGAGAGGCGCTTGCACTAACGCTCATTTGTGGTCGCATGGAGACATAAGTCTCATGCCCGGTGTTAAGTTGCACAGGGTGGGTTTTTCATGAAGGACCTATGGATCAGATTCGTAAGGTTCGAATAGGGATCCGAGGGAGCCGCTTCGGCTCGAAGAGAATTTAGAATCATCCTGTGCAGATCTCGGCCCGAGGGTCGGGGGTCTGCGTTAGTTGTGGTATCAGAGTAGGAGTTTGCCCATATATTTCAGGAAAAAGAGGAAGCGAGGTGAAGAAGAGCCTGTAGGAAACAGGTAAAGGGTGAAGGTTGTTGTGGGACGCAACAGTCAAATGGTACAGTCAGGTGGATTGCAGGAGATGCTAGAAGTGCTCTCAGTTGCAGAGTGATAGCAACAAGTTTTCCAGAAGGGCAGACAGGAATAGGAAGATGGTTAATGAAGGACATGAGCATGGTGGAAGAGGAGACAACCAAAAGATGAGTAAAGTAGAGATTGACAAAGAAATCACTGAGAGAAGAGAGAGAATGGAGCAGCTTTCATTGAAGATGCAGCAGGATGCAAAACCCCATTGGGTATATGAATGTCCCATAAAGAAGAAAGCAAAGTGGCCAATCAAGAAATTGTTGGCTAGGAGGCAACAAAGACTATTGAGAGGATGGTTGAGGTATGTCGAAAGCCTCAGAGATGAAGAGGAGATGGTTCATACCTGTGAACCAAAGACTGGGAAGAATCTTAGCGATGAGGAGGAGACATCAGTTTCAAGTTTCATGAACTGCCAGAAGGGAAGAGATGAATTTTCCAATTGCCAAGTGGGCAATGGAATGAGACTGTTGGAGGATCTCATATACTGTCAGGAGGAGAGCATTAGAAATTCATATTGCCAGGTGGGAAATGGTATGAGATTAGCTGAAGATCTTATAAACTGCCAGGTGGGAAGAAGTGGACTTTCAAGTTGCTAGGTTGACAATGGGAAGAGATCAAAAAAAGGTCTCGCATGCTGCCAGGGGAGCAGTGGTGAAAGTTCATATTTCCAAGTGGGAAATGATATGGGATCACCAGATCTCATAGACTGCCAAGTGGAAAACAGAAAATTCCCAAATTGCCAGGTGGGCAGGGGAAAAGAGATGAGACTGTCTGAAGGTCTCATGAACTCAGAGGAGAGTTTGTATCAGCAAGGAGTGCTGACAAGAGAGAATCAAAAGAGAATTATTATCATTGGAAGAATAGAAGTGTTCCTACCAAGAAGCCCAGTTGAGGTTAGAGCATGTGTTGCAGATGCAACAACAACAGGAGGAAAACCAATAGAAAATATCATGGAGGAAGAAATGGAGCAGACACTGACGCTTGCTCAAGGAGAAGAAGATGAGCATTCAACCGAATGGCTCACAATTTTTAGCCAGGAAGCTGAACAGGAGATCATTGTAGTACTGAAAGATGCAGAATAAGAAGAAGAAGAAGAAGAAGAAGAAGAAGGGGAAGCAAACAACATAGACATTGTTGGTCTATGTGAATAATTGGAAGCCCTGGAGAGAAGGGTGATGGTGCAAAATTTGCACATCCAACAGGCTAAGTTGGAAGAAGATAGAGGAGCATACCAGCCTGGGGAGTAGCTCGAAGAAGACCTGGCAGAAGAAAATTTGTCAGAAGGTAAAGGGACTGCAAAATTGGAGTCTGCAACAGAGTGGCCACTCAACGCCACAAAGAGATATAAATATAGCAGGGGAGATTGAGCAGATCTGCCCATTGAGAATACATAAGTGTAGTAGGGAAGATTTCATACAAAGAGCCAGGCCTTAGATTAGCTGGATGAGGAGATTGAGAAAATCCGAAGGCTGATGTTGAGGTCAACAGCGGAATCTACTAGTGAGGAGGAGCTGAGCAGAGGAGAACCTTCCATAGCAGCATGGAAGATGCAACAACAACAGTGAAGCAGTGGAGCAAATGGACGGCTCCAAAGAATTGTTTGGAATCCAGGTGGATTTCAACAACGATGCTGGGAAGCTCATGAGTAGGATCTCATGAACTTTTCACAGCAGAGGAGTATGATGTAGGAGCATCACTCCAAGATAGCTACACGCCATCCAACCAATACATCAAGCGTGCATTCAATGGAAGGACAGAGGCACAACCCTCTCATTTTTTAAATTTTGAAAAATGTATTAAATGTTGTAAGGCTGGTAGAGCTAAAATCCATGCATGTGCGCAGGTTTTAGATAAAGGTTTCCTTAAATGGTTATAAGGCTGAGATCTAGATCTGATTCGAGCTAGACAATCATTCAATGTAATTGAATGTAAATTAATCAGAGTTGGTGAGATGGAGGGAAGCACTCAAGGAGCCCCCTTTTGTAAAAAGACCCTTTGTATCTGTAGGCAGTTATTCTAGAGTCGGTAGTTAGGCAGAGAAGAACAAAGAATAGAGAGAGTAGAGGAAACTATGACTTTGTTATAGTCTGAGCTTACATTGTAAAAAGGCATTCCATTTTAATACAATCAGAGCAATTTTTCCTGCATGTTATTCTGTGTATGTTGTTGAATGTCTTTATGTGTTTATGATATGCTGTAGATGTATGTTTGTACGCATTTGCAGGTTACAAATAGAAATTGTTTTCTATTGGGTTATTTGATTCCAGGTCTTGGTTCTTTGTGGTTTTATGCAAGAGTGCATGACAGAGTATCCTGGTCTCTGAAAACCAGTGTAGGAGTGCACTTCTGAATTCTATGGAATTTCAGACAAAGATGTGCCAGGAGGGCGCACTAGAGAAAGTCATTGACTCAAGGAGGAAGCCTCAAGGTTTTTGAACACCTTGAAGGAGAAAATGTGCAGAGGAGAGCATGGAGAGAAGAAGGAGAATTGTTGAGAATTCTGTAAAGACTCTACTAGGAGGTCATTGAGAAAATGCACAAGATGCATTGAGGAGAACTCTATTTTGAGTTCAGTAAGAAAAGAGAGTCACTGAGGATTATGGAGAACTCTGCCAAGTGGGAATTGAGTTGGTTCAAGTGTGCATAGAAGGAAATCTTGTTTGAGTTCAGAGAGCAGAGAAGTGTCTAAGAGAAGACACTCACAGGGTTGTTGAATACCCTGTAGACTCTGGAAGGTGTGCATCAAGTAGAAGGACGCCAATAGGGCATGAGACATTTCTTTGCAAGAAACAGCCTCGAATCCGAGTTATTAAAAATCTCAGTAACACAAGGAGTGTGCGAGAGTGGACTTGTTATAAGTCCATAAGCTTAGAAGAGAAAGCACATAGAGAAAACCTTTCGAGGTTTCTGAGTTGAAAAATCTCAGGAGGGGAAGCGTTTCTATAACACAGATGAGACCTAAAGTAACTAGGCTCGCAAGAAGAAGAGTCAAAGGTTGAGACCTTCAAGACTTAGAAAATATTCTAAGTCAAAAAGCCGACAAAGCTCAGGAGGAGGATCACAGTTGTCGTTGGATCGACACTGGGAGGAAAGATATGGATCGTTGAATGTATGTTCAGGCAGCAGGAGGAGAGCGCATAAGGAGGTCAGATCTGAACCGCTTGATCTAGCACCGAGGATCGATAGCCATCAGATCCAGAGGAAGGCACATGGAGTTTAACCTCTGGGAGGTCGTGCAGGAGAGCAACTGAAATGGACAGTGGAAACAGTTCGAGGGAGAAGTGTCAAGTTGTCGTGAGCCATCGGATCCAGAAAAGGTGTGAGAGGTTTAAGCCTTGTAACAATAGAAGGGAGAGGACTAGTCAAGTTCCGAAAGCATCAGGACCATCCATTCTGGAGGATAGGTGACAAAGATCTGGATCATCTCGCGAATTCGGGTATCACGAGTGTGGAGGCAGAATTATTTATGCTTCAAACCCCCAAGTCACGAGATCGCGATTCAACCTGAACCGTCAATTGAGGAAGAAGGAGAGACATGATATTTGGTGCCTCACTACATCTTGTATCGGGGTCTCAAAGGGTGAAGGAGTTGCACCTTTATCACTAAAGTCATGAAGTGCCAAGCGTCGAGGGCTCGTGCAAACACGTGTCATATCCGTTATGTGGGGATCGCGTGGTTGACAGGTGGTATAACAACAAGCGCCCAAAGAAAGGTGGAAGCAGGTGATAGGTGGTGGACACACATCGCCTGGGAAGGATTCAATCCATTGTTGACTTATCACATCTCGTGGATTCACAGAGGAGGAGCATGAGGGATCATCACTCCAACTCGCAAATTCTTGAGCTACGAGTAGTGCTAGCACTTAGCCCTAGTCGTTGGTTATGTGTGGAAGGTGATAACAAGGAGTTGCCATACCTGTATCGCATTCTAGGGTATCGACGTTTGGAGAAAGAGGAGTTGAGGGTCCTTGACTCATGAACTCGTGAGTTGCGAGAGGCACTTGCGCTAAGGCCCAGTTGTGGTTGCATGGAGACATAAGGCTCGCACCTGGTGTTAAGTTGCATAGGGTGGGTTTTTCATGAAGAACCTATGGATCAGATTCATAAGGTTCCAATAGGGATCTGAGGGAGCTGTTTCAACTCAAGGAGAATTTAGAACGATCCTGTGCAGATCTTGGCCCGAGGGTCAGGGGTTTGTGTCACAAGCCCATAATAAGATTTTCATGCCCCAATAATCCTTTTCTCAATGCTATAATTCCAATTGAGTATAATTCCAATTGAGTTTGTGGTGAATATCAATTCCAAGATATTTCTATGAAGTCACTTCCTCCAAGTTTTTTTCATCATATATGAAGGTATCATAAGGTATCTTACTTGATTTAATAATCATGAGATTAGTCTTATCAATATTGACATTCATACCCATATTGGAGCAAAACTCGTTGAGGATTCTTAGTTGGTTTTTGATACCATGGGGACTCCTTTCCATAAGAATGGTATCATCATCATAAGAAATAAGATTTATGACTATACCAGTGAGAGTAGGGCCGAAACAACCTTCTTTTTCCAAGAAATCTTCGAACTTGTCAATGTATATGACAAAAAGGGCATGGGACAAGGTACAACTTTGTTTGACTCTGGTATTGCAGTTAATCTCTTTTGACCATCCCCCCCTTGTTTTTAAACATAGAAATAACATTCTCATACATCCTTATTTCAACAACCCTCAACTTGAGAGGCACTTGTATCTCTTCCAACCTATTCCAAAGGTTTTTCCTAGGAACCATGTCAAAAGCTTTTCTAAAGTCAAAAAAACAACAAAAAATATTGGTTTTAGTATTGCAGAACTCCTCTCCAATGATATTAAGGGTAACAAGATGGTTCATAGTTGAATGATATCTTGTAACATCCCGCTCTTGCACACACTAGCAAACTTATTCTTTGAGGACACTTTCTTGCAAGTGATCCAGATTATTATAATATTGGTTGTTGATTATGATTATGATGCATTATGGATTGATGACATGTTATGTTTGTGTATTGACATAGACAGGTGCTATTGACTCGGCTTTCCTGAGTGTGTAGGATTTTGGACCTCGAGGATGTAGAGACATCGATGAAACCCCCTAGACTTCGGATTGAGACAGGGAGTGGACTCTTGGGTTTTTATTATTGTTGATATGACATATGCACATTTGATTAGATGTTATGATGATTGATTGTATTTCTGACATGATTCATTGATGATTCAGGATGATGATAGCTTGCCGACCGGACTCACATGTGGACTAGAGGGGTCACACATGACTACTATAGACGTTGAGGGAGAGGTGTGGACAACAACCCTGCCACAACCTACTAGAACTCTCATCATGGCTCGAACTATAGGTTAACGATTACCTAGTTCGAGAAGACCGACTATGCCATGAGGGAAGACTGTGATAGTTTCTCACAATAATTCTAACGGGTGTGCAATAGGGCAAGGGCCTTATTCCTTAGAGGCCCTTAGTCCCCCACAATATCACCTGACAGAGTATTGACTCTAGGGGTTTTTCATGTCTACCAAGTCAGTCAATAGGAAAGTTTCACCCTTGAAGCATGTAGTGTGTTTTGAAGGGCACGTCATGCAAGAAAAATAGAAAGAGGTGAGTGGCACCCTTGGAGCACATAGTGTGTCCTGAAGGGCACGCCACATAAGGGAAACAAAATGAGGTGAGTGGCACCCTTGGAGCACCTAGTGAATGCTAAAGGGAACGTCACGTTGTTAAATAATAAATGAATAAACCTAGATGGCCTTAGAATGAATAATGTGATGAGAAATATTCAAAACAATTTCCCTAATAAAATGTCGCCCAACCTAGGAAAATAAAATCTAGGTCTAAGTGATACTTGTGATAAAAAATATATATTTATATACAAATAAAAATAAAAATAAATAAATAATAACAATAATAATCATTAATCATGTGATGAGAAAGAGGTAAGCAATTCAATTAATTTATAAAAATATTTTTGGGGATAAAATTTAAAAAAAAAGGAAAAAGGGGAAATAATTGTTTTGTTACATATGCTAATTAAAAAATTATTAACTAAAAAGAAAAAGGGGAAAAGGTAATTTTCTACACTTGCCAATTTGAGTTTTAAATGAAAAGGGAAAGAGAGAAATTTAAAAGAATTAGGAAACTAAGGAAAAAGGGGGAAACATAAAGAGAAAGGGAAACATAAGAAAAAAAAAAAGAATAACTAACTTAGAAAGATATCTTGCATTTAAGAACTTTCTAAATTGAACTCAACTAGTAAATTAGTAAGGGGGTAAGCCATTAAAATGTGTAAGGGAATATGGGGACACCTAGGAGTGATTCTAGGAATGATTTTAGCTGGGTAAGGAAAATAGGAGTAATTAAATAATTAATGAAATTATTTTTTGGTGCAATGAAGGGGATGGGTGACACATGTACGGGGAGGATTTTTCTGAATTAAATTTTTGAACAATAAATTAAATGGGAATTGGGAAAGAGATGACTTAGAAACTCTATATAAAGGAGTGAGGACGAGGATGATGGATCTATTCTGTTATGCATAACATTACGTTGCAGAATTTTAGACTTGACTGACTTAGCTTGTGGGAGTTGGGATACCCAGCTCGGTGAGGAGTGGTAGATCAGACTTGTGAGGCAAGATGGGAGATATTTATTCTTTGGTTTAGTGTGTGTGGCCCCTTTGTGGCTTGGGGGGATAAGGGGGAGGAAGAGTACCCCTAGCGTTGGCTGTGAGGTACTGGTGAAGTCTCATCGGTCGCTAAGTGGGAGCTGCATGGAGCGCATTGGACAAAGACTAAGAGATGACGACTTGGGCTATGGTATGATTACTTTTATTATGCATGGTATATTATTGTTGACCTTACGCTTTGAATTCTATACTTTTGACTGTGTAAAGAAGGTGTTGGACTTAGCATTTTAATTGAGAACTTAATTTCCCCATAGCCTTAAGCACATTGCTTGACTTGATTCCCTTGGCTTTCGATCCCTGAATGTTGGGACTGTTTGACTGGTTTTATCAATTTTTTATGATGGATTTCTCTTTTTACTTCGTCCTCATCCCTAGTTTGTTAGTCCACGCTCGAGCATTTGGCCAAGAGCCGAATCGACAGTCGTCACTTCGGTGCACAATGACCTATAGATTCTAATGCCATATTTTTTTGTGCGTGGATGATGAGAAAATGATGTGTTTGCCCAGCTGTCTACCCCTATTGGTTGTTCCTGCTTGAGTGATTGTCTTGCACCTTGATGCGATTTATTACCTCTATGGTTGGTTTTATTCCCGTAGCGAATCGCTTATGATCCTCTACGTTGATCCTGACATTTTAATACCCTTCCTGGAAATTATTTAAGGCTGTGATTTTAATGCTTCTCCTGGTGATTTACTGTGTGTTTCTCCTTACTTATGGTCTTCCATTACTCTAAAATTTTACTCTGCATTTTATGTTATTCAATGGTATTTAATCTTTGAAATTCAACACACTTAACCACAAAATTTTAAGCTCTGTGTTTTTCTCTTTTATCACCTTTAATAGAAAATTCTACCCGACAGTCTTACCCATACCACTGCAGTGTCAATGCAAAAGTGTTACCCTACCTACTCACCTTACCCAACAACTATTCTTGGTGTCTTCAATGTGCATGGTACCATTTCCTTTTTCCTGTGTATTGGTTGAGATTTATTGTCTTTAGATTGCACCTTTAACATACTTTGGACAACGAATAATGGTTTTTACTGTGAAGTCTTGTTGTTTATCGGTTATTACTTGTAACTCTGCAATTTTCTTGCGTTAAACCTCTGTGCTTCATGACTATTGTCGGCATTCACCCCTGTGAATTGACCCATTCCAATTCACTTTACCCATGAATTTACTACTCATATACGATTTTGTTGTTTAGAGAAGATTAATTTATTTAGAAACACATTTTAGTATTCAGTTGTGATAGAAATAATTTAGAAGAGAATTCTTATTCAAAAAACGATTAATGATTGATAAACAGACCGTAGCGACTTAAGGGTCAATGTTTTTAATAACAACTATTGTAATGGTAGCGTTTTACTTATTTAAGTGTATGATAGACAGTTGTATACCTTGGAAACGTTGGAGCAAGGCATGCGTCCTTCCTTTATGTTGGTTGTTGTCATTTCAACAAACACTTTCGAATTCGATTTTTCTAGTTTTTATCATCTAAACACAAAAATTGATGACAATATTCTATTGGTTGGGTTACGACAGACAACATTCTCATTGCATCTTTAATTTAAATTAATAGACTGTACAGTGAATATCCATAAATATTTTATACCGCCAATTCTTAGCTACAACAAATCTTTACCAATAGCATCTACAGTGATTGTTATTGGGTCATATTATTTTATTATGTAATATTTGACTCCCTTAGTAATACCTTTGACTTCAAATTCACGTTTTTAAACTCAGTGTCTCCCTTCTAATTACCTCAACAGTTTTCATCTTATTCCACTCTACGAACCTCCTTTAAAGATAGCGATATGAATCCTATGGTTTATAGACCGAGATTTTTTAGGATTTTAATTAGATTTTATACAACAACAATTTACCATTTATGATAGACACCCTCTTCTTTTAACATCCTTTGAATGAAACAACCTTTAATTTGAATAGACAACCTTTAAATTGAATATAACAACCTTTAATTTGAATGGACAACCTTTAATTTGAATAGAACATCATTTAATTTGATTAGACAACCTTTAAATTGAATAGACAACCTTTAAATTGAATAGACAACCTTTAGATTAACTTAGACTAGACATGTCAATTTAGTTTTGTATGAATTAAACCAGACTTGTCAAATTAGATTGTAATTACAGTTTATAGTTTTAGTATTGATTTAATTAGACTTGATAAATTGATTTGTATTTAATGTTAAATTAGATGGTACATTAATGACTAATTTGTAATTTAGACTTGCTAAATTTGATTTGTAATTAATGTTAAATTTGATTGTACATTAATTACTAATTTCTAATTTAGACTTGCTAATTTAGATTTGTAATCAATGTTAAAATAGATTGTAATTATTGACTAGTTTAGACTTGATGAATTATCGGGTTGTTGGCAAAGTTGTGTTTTATCTTGCGCTTCCTTCGAACGATGTTGTCTTGCGTCTTTTGATCTATTTCTTAGGGTGTGGGAGTAGTCCTCTTGTCAATAGTTCGACTCCTAGCGAGTTGGATTCATCTAGAGTCCTTGGTCCAAATAGGTTGTGTAGCGCTAGGGTTATAGTCATGCCTATCACTTGGGGATGTCATGATTCCTAATGAGGGGATCATTGCGATCATTGTGCACCCTAAGGGAAGGAGGAAAAGGACAACTCAGTCGAGGTCTGTCCTTTCCATGTGGGTGTCATGGGTCATTGTAAATTTCTATTAGCACTTGGGACGAATTCCTTCATGCGTTTAGCTGCACATCATCGAGGTTCTAGTTATCTGGTCATCGAGGTCATTGTGTCAGGATGGGGATGTTGTCCCTTAGCTTGTAGGTGTGGTCATGTTTGTTTTGGGCAGGTAGTCATTTCTCCTTGTTCTTTTACGCATGTTTCACCCAGTTACTCTTGTGCCATTGCATGGAGTCATAGTGGTATGTTGCCTATTCTGCGGGTGTGGTGCTCACCATTAGATGTTTTGTTTAGCCATAATAATTGTTGTCATCCTATTCTAAAATAATTTGCACCTTCGCCTTCTCTTATAGTCGTAATGAAGGGGTTGTTACATATGGTATCAGAGCTAGTTCAATCCATGACTTGGGATCACTACGAATTTCGTTGATATAATATTTTATTATAATGTTGCTAATTAAGTTGACTTGTATTCGTGCAGGTAATCATGGTTAGAGGACATCGTGGAGATAGATGACGAGAAGCTAGGGAAGGAGGTACGATGCCTCTAGTAGCATCCACGCCTAAGGGGTCTAACTCCCAGGGAGACGAAAAGGTTGTCAGGCATGAGCAGATAACAGTGGGTGATGTGGTTGGGATGATGAGGTATTTTTAGTGCATGTCTGAGGCATTGATTAGCCATTTGGAAAGATATGAGGCCACAACACCGACACCCCCCGAGGGTCCACCACGTGCTCCAGTTGGTACTGGTAGCATTCACCGCGAACTCGAGAAGGTCAAATTTCCTGAGCTCTTTGGTGCCCCAGACCGTGCAACCGTCAAGGTATGGTTGGAGAATATGGAGATGTGATTTTCACTTTGCTCCTATACCTCCAACATGAAGGTCCGCATGGCGATATTTCAATTGAAGGGGAGTGCTTTTCTATGGTGGAAGACGCTCGTTCCGCAGTTGAATATGGCCATCGAATACCTATCATGGGAATTGTTTGAGGAATGGTTATGAGAGAGGTACCTTTTATAGGAATTCATTGAGTGTCAGCTCAACGAGTTCAATGACTTACTATAAGGAGGCCATATGATGCCCGAGTACGAGGCCCATTTTATGGAGTTTCTTTGGTATGCTCTACATCTTAATACTGAGAAGCTTAAGCTCAATAGGTTTGTGTTTAGCCTTAATGACAACATACGTGCTAAGGTTAGGATTTTGATTCCTCAGACCTTGAATGATGTTGTCTACAAGGCCCTCATAGTAGAGGAGGATGTTATTAGCAGGGGTCTGAGTAGGAATCCAGTGATACCAAAAGAGCATGTGTCATCTGGTGCATCACAACATCTGACACTAGTCAGACATACACCGAGATGTCGTGGCTTACAGAGAGGATCCTCTTTCACTACACCTTGGTGACCAACTCCTTAGTAGTAGACCCCTTACCAAGGATTACAACATCAACAACAGTGTCGACTCCAGTAGTAGCAGTTTAGGCCTGTTTATCATAATAGACCAAGATTCCAGGATGGTGGGTCATCAACTTCTACTTCGAGTATTAGGAGTACTGGACCGAAGAAGGGGTGCTAGACTTGTGGGGAGACACACTACCAACACAACTACCTAGTGGAGAGGACTAGAGCATATGGATCAACCAGACCCACTACCGTGGGATATTTGGGCAAGGCCCATTGGATTCATACAGTGGTGAATAACCATCAGGCAGAGAACTAGTCAACTGTGCTCAAGATATGAGGTATCATTGCTGACCAGACCCTTAGTATTTTTAGAGATCCTGATGCTACCGAGAGTTTCATTTCTGGTGCAACGCTAACAAGGATTAAGGTAAAGTTAGTCAAATAGGATGAGTTTATCTTTGTAGAGATGGCTTCGGGAGACAAACAAAAAGTTTGAGGAAAGGTTATGGGCTATACCCTTAACCTAAGAGAGTTTTTTACCAGGGCCAACCTGTACGTCATGAGCTTAGGATCTTATGATGTCATGATCAGTATGGACTGGTTGGAATCGCGTAAGGTGATACTCAACTGTAATATGAAACGATTGAGCTTGGTCGATGACAAGGGACAGAGGCACATGATTGTAGGTTGGAACCAGGGAGTTTCCCTGAGGTTTATCTCTTCCTTGAAATTACGGAAGAGAATGTAGAAGGTATGTAATCTTAATGCGATCCTTGCATTGAATGAAAAAGGAGTAGTGAAAGGTCTAGAACACCTACCAATGGTGAGAGAGTTTGGAGACATATTTCCAGAGGAGTCACCTGGGATGTTGCCGGAGAGGGAATTGGAGTTTACAATACACCTAAAACTAGGGACTAGAATGATAGCTAGAATGCCTTATCGGATGTTGACCCCGAAATTATAGGAGTTGAGAATGTAACTAAAGGAGTTGCTAGAACTGGGACTTATATGTCTGAGTGTGTCACCATGGGTTGCAGCTGTTATTTTCATACAAAAAAAGGATGGGTTGTGGAGAATCTGCATTGACTACCGTCAATTGAACAAGGCAACGATCAAGAATCGATATTCATTGCAAAGGAATGATGATCTATTCGATCAAATGAAGGTTGTGATGGTGTTAACCAAGATCGATTTGCGATCAGAGTATTACCAGTTGCAGATCAAGGTGGATGACGTCCCTAAGACTGCCTTTAATATGAGTTTTGGACATTACGAGTTTACTGTTTTACCGTTTGGACTGACAAACACCCCAGGGGTATTTATGAGTTTGATGAATGGGGTGTTCCACGAGTACTTGGACAAGTTCATCCAAGTATTCATAGATGAAATTTTGATTTACTCTCAGATGACGAAGGAGCATGACGAGCACTTGCGCTTGGTACTACAATGTTTGCGAGAGCACAAATTGTATTTTAAATTGTCCAAATGATTGTTTTATGAATCAAAGATTCACTACTTTTAGGGCATGTCATCTCTGACGAAGGTATCACCGTGGATCCAACAAAGGTCAAGGATATTATGGAATTTCCTGTGCCAACGAATGTCCTAGAAGTTCATAGATTCATGGGTTTATCAAGATACTATGGACAACTCGTCGAGGGATTTTCGAAGATAGCAAATACGATCACAGAATTGCAGAAGAAGAACAAGAAGTTTGTTTGGACTGAGAAATGTGTGGAAGCATGATCCATATTTTATGAGAAGAACAAAATGAATATAGATTATTAACATGTTCTTAACACAAAATAACAGAGATACAGTAAAACTAGTTTTCTATTCAATAACAAAATACAATGAAACGGTAAAATGCAGCCGAAACAAGCTTGCAGGAATGGTGATGGCTTATCTCTGAGAAGAGATGTGACGGTTGTGCACATTCACTAGAAGAATATCAAAATGAGGCTTTGAAGGCCTTTTTATAATAAAAAGGAATGCAAAAAACCCTAGAAATCCAAAAACCTAACCCTAGGAGATGAAGCGCCAAAAGTCATGTGGGCCCCATTTGGGTAAGTTAGTACATCAACTTCCCGGGGTCATAACTTTTGCATATGATCTCCATTTTAGTCGTGTGATAGCCCATTGGAAAAGTATCATAAAGGAGATTAATTTTCAGGGATCAATCATGCCTTCCTCTATCAATGAGAATATGTATCCTAAAAAATATTCATTTAGGCCCTCAAAATGGCCCCGGATGTTAAAACTTCTAAAAATAGTAAATTGCCAAAATTGTGAGAAAACTATTTTGAGCCAGTTGGAAAAGGTGGGTGGCCATTGATATCCATATGGATCAATCCTCCCTCCTTAAGAATCAATGGTCTCCATTGCATTGAGGTCCACCATTAGATGAGGAAATGTTTGCAGAATTTGGCCCCGGGTGAGCCACTTGCCTTGGTGTAGGAGATGTCCTGCTTTGACGACTCGATAAAGATGGATCCTTTGTTGTTGAGTGCCCTTGATCTATGTGTCCACAATCTGATCATTGGATGCCTATTGTATGTAGTTTTGGTTGATCTATGTTGGTGTCAGTTGTTCTACTACTTTTGAGGTGTCCAATAATGGTGGGAAATAAGGGTGAAGGAGATCCACATTGAACACTGGGTGTAGACCAAGGAAAGGAGGAATGTTGAGCTCAAAATAATTATTCCCCATGTCCTTGGTGATAGTGTATGACCCATAATGGAGTGGGTGAAGCTTTTGATGGGGTCCTGTAAGGCCTTCTTTCTGCAAGTACAACCAAACTTTCTCACCCACCTAAAACTTATATGGCAATGGATGTTGATCATGGTGTTGTTTGTACTTGTCATTGGAATTTTGTAGGATATCCTGAACCTGTTGGTGGATGTGTTGTATCCTCTCAATGAACCGAGTGTCTTTGTAAGCTTCAGTTGTAGTAGTAGATGAGTTGGTCGAGGTGACTGCAAGGGGAAGTGCAACATCTATGGCACCCAATGGTTGGAATCCCAACCCCACCTGAAAGGGGTTGTGGTTGGTTGAGATATGTAGGGATTGGTTGTAGCTATGTTGGACATAGGGGAGGATCTCATCCCATGTGTGAGGGTTCTTTGAGTTATACATGCAAAGGATATGCACAATCATTCGATTTACAACCTCTGTTTGGCCATCTGTCTTGGGGTGGAAGGTCATGGATTTGGTGAGCTTGGTGTCCAGCAATGACCAGAGGATCGACCAGAATGTGATGAGAAACCAACTATCCTGATCTAAAATAATGGTTTGTGGGATTCCAAAATGTGTCTAGACTCGTTCAAAGAAGAGCTTGGCAATGGCCTCTGTTTTGATTCTTTTCTTGTAGGCAATTAGAATCACCATCTTAGAAAATTGATCAACAACCACAAAAACACAGTCATTTCCCCTCTTGGTGGATCAGAGGCTTGACATATAGTCCATTTAAATGGTTTTCCATGGCCTGTCATGAGTAGGAAGAGGGGTGTACAAGCCATGTTTCTTAGTGGTTGGTTTGGAAATAGCGCAGGCAGTGCAGGACTTGATATACTTGTTGACCTCCTATCGAAGTTTTAGCTAGTAGAATTTTTTCTATAACATCACCACTATCTTTTTGATGTCAAAGTGTCCTTCCACCCGACTGTAGTGGGCTTCCCAGATTAGATTCGCTCACTCACTTGATGGAACACATATATGGCCCAGATGACACAACAACCCATCCTAAAGATGGAAATTATTGACAACTGTGTTTGCACCCAACATTTGGTAGGTGGTGGTGAAGTCACGGTCTCTCTCATAGAGTTGGGGCCATCCAGATGTCTCATGGCCACAAGAGTCTAGCACCGTGGTGAGTTTCATGACTGGTAGTCTGTTGAGGCAATCAACGACATGATTGGTGCTTCATGTTTTATACTTGATGTTGAGGTGGAATTGTTGCAAGTATATGGACCACTTTAGATTGTGGTCACTCTACAATTTTCCCTTTGTCTACATGAACTGCAGTGGATTATGATCAGTGTGGATGATTGTCTCCTTCCCAAGAATGTAATCTCTCCACTGGCGGCAGGCTTGTAAAATGGAGTACAATTCTCTATTGTAAGTAGGGTACTTGTAGACAGTATCTGACATTGTGTCACTATGATAGGCCATGGGGTGGTTGTGACGAGTGAGAACGATTCCCACAACATAGTCTGAAGCATTTGTCTCAATCTCAAAGGGATGTTGTAGGTCTGGTAGTGAAAGTATTGGGTTTGAGCATAAGGATTGCTTCAAATCATCGAACTCTTGTTGTTGGGACCGACCCCATGCAAATTCCACCTTACCATCACCCCTATTTATTTGGCTGAGGGCCCATGCAATATGGGAGAATGCCAACATGAACCTATGGTAGAAATTGGCAAGGCCCAAGAATCTATGAAGCTTAGTGAGTGTTGTTGGGGCTGGCCAGTCATGGATGACTTGGATCTTGGTTGGATCCACATGTGCTCCATGCTAATCAATGATGTGGCCTAGGTAATGGACCCTATCCATGCCAAAGGAGCATTTTTCCAAGTTGGTGTATAGCTTGTACTGCCGTAGGGTGTGCATAACCTGTTGAATATGCTGCAAGTGTTTGGCCCAAGTCTTGTTGTAAATTAGAATGTCATCCAGATAAACCACTACAAAAGTATTGGTGAATAGTCACAGGATATCGTCCATCATCCTCATGAAAGTGGCTGGAGAATTTGTCAAACCAAAGGGCATGACCAACCATTCA
>ML811366.1:182598-209307 GCA_009831015.1 Picea engelmannii | reverse complement strand
ACCAAAGGGCATGACCAACCATTCAAAAAGGCCTTCCTTTGACTTGAAGGTGGTCTTCCATACATCTGTTTGTTCTATCGGGACCTTGTGGTATCCAGACTTCAGATCAATATTACTGAAGTATTTGGCCCCCATGAGTTGATCAACAAGGTCGTTGATTTGGGGAATCAGGTACTAATTTATGACTTTGATTTTATTCAGATCCTGGTAATCAATACAAAGTCACTAGGTTCCATATTTCTTCTGTACTAGCATGATTGGGCTCCCGCAAGGTGATGAGATGCTACGGCTGTGCCCCTTGTGGATCAGTTCTTGGATCTGTCACTTGATCTAATCATTTTCTAGAAAAGAGGGACAATAGACTGGCTCATTGGGCAATAGTGCGTCAGAGATCAGATTGATGGGGTGCTTGACCTGGCAGTGTAGAGGTACCCCTGTAGGTGAGGAGAAGATATATGAGTATTCTTCCACAACCTTATCTACTTTCCTCTATTGTGTGGAGAGGTCTGCCATAGATACCCTAGATGTGGCTGTGATCTTCCGCTTATTCTGAGAGAGAATCACGAAGAAGAAAAACTTCCCCGTCTGAGAGATGACCTTCCTACATTGCTTAGTAGAGATCAAGGAAATAACACTAGGTGGGACTGCCTTAGGTATCCTATATAATTTTATGTTCAAAGTAATAATAACACTATGAGGCCTAGACTCATATACAACATGGAATTTCCATAAATAAGGTTGGCCAAAAATAACATCACAAACTTTGAGATGAGAAACATCACACAATACCTCATCTTTGAAGGGCTTGATGTCATACGACAGTCAACATTGTTGGCTGATGTGGATATCACTTCCTTGGAGAAGCCATCCAATGTTGTAGGGTTGTGGGTGCGGTGTTGTTGGCAGCACCAGCTGCTTGATGACCTCTCATGAGATAAGGCTCTTTTGGATACCGCTATCAACGATGAAGTGCAATGGGGTTCCTTTTACCCACATCTATAAATGGAAGAGGCGCTCTCCTTCTTCTGGAGCATCTGGTTCAGCAGGCTAGAGGTTGGTGGTAGAAACAATGACATTGGGTTCCGCATCAATGATCTTTCCTCGCCTTTATGGCACTGGCTCAAAGTCATAATCTACATCTTATTCAGAGGCTTTCACACCAGCCACCAATGACTGTTTTGAGTGACAGTCAACAATGTTATGCCAAGGGCTCTTATGGAAGTCGCACCACTTCTCGGTATCTTTCTTTGTCTTTCCGGTGTCCTTCTTTGCTTGTGGATTGGAGTAGATTTCCATATATTTTCCATATTTTCTTTGTCCTTTGTTATGTGGTTTGGGGCTTCCCTTTCCTGGATTTTGTTGTGAGGGGTTCCCAGGCCCAAATTTATGTGTCTTTTGTTTGAGCTTATGCTCTATTTTGACGACATATCGGTAGGCTGCAACCAAGGATGAGATGTCCATAAATTCCATTTCAGTCTGTATGTATCTATGAAGAACACCACAATAATTGAGCACCATATGTCACTCTGACTATTTGATACCTAGCTTGGTGCGCAAGGTATGGAAGATATTTGTGAAATCTGACATTGCTTGGTCTCTTTCTTGCCGCAGTGTGGTCCATTTGGTATACAGGTTGTCATAACTTCCGAAAGGGTAATATTGTTCCTTAATATCATCCCTCAAGGATTCCTAGTTGGCCATGAATGAAAATAATGAGGTTTCCTCTATTTCCTTTTGCTCACAGAAAGTTTCCCACCAATCTTTGACATGGGGAACAAATTTGAGGAGTGCAAAAGTAATCTTTTCTCTATTCAAAAAGTTATGGAGAGAAAAATACCCTTCTAGTAGATTCAACCACTTGTCTACAACATATGTGTCTATCTGACCTTCAAATATAGGAATATCAAAGTTTATTTGTAGCCTATTGGTAGCCGTTGAAGGATTTTCACGAAACTATCCATCATCTCGTTCCTCTTTTGTGTGAGGGATTCCTAAATCAATAGTTTGAAAGGATCTCCTTCCATGAGAGGTTGCTTGGGCATGTGAGAGCTTCTGTCCTCAAGAGAAACAAGCTCAAGACCCAACTCTTTGTACTCCGACCTCGTTGGGGACATGCATTAAGACAACTAGGAGCAGACCTCTCTGATACCACTGATCCATATTTTATGAGAAAAATGAAATTAATACAGATTATTAACAGGTGATTAAAAAAAAATAATAGAGATACAGTAAAATTGGTTTTCTATTCAATAAAGAAATAAGTTGAAACTGTAAAATGCAGCCGAAACAAGCTTGTTGGAATGGTGGCGGCTTATCTCTGAGAAGAGATGTGACGGTTGCATGCATTCACAAGAAGAAGATTACAATGAGGCTTTGAAGGCCTTTTTACAATAAAAAAGAATTCCAAAAACCCTAGACATCCAAAAACCTAACCCTAGGAGATGAAGCGCTAAAAGTCATGTGGGCCCCGTTTGGGTAAGTAAGTACATCAACTTCCCAGGGTCGTAACTTTTGCATACGATCTATGTTTCAGGCATGTGATAGCCCATTGAAAATGTATCGTCGAGGATATTCATTTTGGGGGATCGATCATTCCTTTGTCTATCATTGAGAATATCGATCCCAAAAAAGCTTCATTTAGGCCCTCAAAATGGCCCCGGAAGTTAAAACTACTAAAAATAGTAAATTGCCAAAATTGTCAGAAAATTGTTTTGAGCCAGCTGGAAAAGGTGGGTGGACACCGATATCCATCTGGATAAAATAATTTCAGAGGCTCAAGGATCTATTGACAATGATACCAATACTGAAGGTCCTTGACATGGACATAGACTTCTTGGTATGCACTGATGCATCCAAGGAAGGCTTAGGCGGAGTCTTGATGCAAGACGATTGAGTAATTGCTTACATCTCGAGGAAACTGAGAAGGCATGAGGAGAAATATGCGATGCATGATTTGGAGTTTTTATCCATTGTATATTCCTTGAATTTTTTGAGACACTACCATGTTGGATGAAAATTTTAATTAAAGGTGGACCACTGTGGACTAAAACACATCTTTACGCAAAGCAACCTGAATGCATGACAATGGAGTTGGTCGAAATTTATTAGTGAGTACGACTTCGAGATTACTTACATAAAAGGATCCATGAACCGAGTGGCATATGCATTGATTTGGAGACCAAGCATATTTTTTGTGTTTCCTCTTCATATGAATCTACGTGAAAATATTCTAACTTTAGAGCACGCCGATGACTGGTACAAAGAGGTCAAGGATTTTATCGGACAAAAACAATGATGGTGCCAAGATTTGAAGTATTTACGTTTGAAGACGATGGATTATTGGGGTTTAAAAATCGGACTTATGTACCACCAAATGACGAGTTGAGGAGTTTCATCCTAAATGAGGCTCACAGAGTAGTGTACATGGCTCACCCGAGAGTTACGAAGATGAGGGTGGACCTTAAACCCTTATTCTTATGGAAATGAATGAAGGAAGACATAGTTAACTATGTGTCCAGATGTCTAGAATGTCAGTAGGTAAAGGATTAACATAGACATCCAACAATATTACTACAACCACAGGTTATTCCAAAAATGAAATCGAAAGTCATTTCGATGGATTTCATTGTTGGATTTCCACTGATGACAAGGAGACACAACTCAATTTTTGTGGTAGTCGACACTCTGATGAAGAGTGATCATTTTATTCCTATCCATACGATGTATCAGGTACCTGACATAGCTATAGTTTTCATCAGTGAGATTGTGAGGTTACATGGCATGCCTAAGAGGATTATATCTGATTGAGGATCGGTGCTTACTGGATGATTTTGGACTAGTTTCCAAGAGGCCTTGGGAAACCAAATTAACTTTAGCACTATGTATCACCCAAAGACTAACAGGTAGACCGAACAAATGAAACAAAACTTGGAGGACATGTTGTGCATGTACGTGATGGACCAACAAAAGAGTTGGGAAAAATTCTTGCCACTGGTAGAATTGTCTTATAACAACAATTACCAAAGAACCATTAATATGGGGTTGTTCGAGTTTCTTTACGGGAGACCATGTCAGAATCCTTTGAGGTGGGATCAAATTGAGGATAGGGTCTTGGTCACACCAGAAGTGATCCAATAAATGGAAGATAAAATGAAAACAATAATACAAAGGATCAAATAAGTGCAAGATTGATAGAAGGGTTATGTCGATGCACACCTTGTCGACCGTAGTTATGAAGTTGGAGATTGAGTATTTTTGCAGGTAAAACCAAATAAGAGTTCGATTAAGTTTGGAAAGGGAGCTAAACTCTCTCCTATGTTCATGGGACCTTTCGATATTTTTGAGAGGAAGGGGCTTGTGGCCTATCGACTAGCCTTACTTGATTCTTTGAGGTGTATGCACGATGTTTTTCATGTATCTTTTTTGAGGCATTATATTAGTGATCCTACAAATGTTATTGACATGAGTTCCTTGAAGGTATCAGATGTGGAAGTGCTCATGGCTGAGATGATATGCATCCTGGATCATCGCATTCGATGGCTATGACATCGAACAATAGATCAGGTCAAGGTCTAGTGGGACAACTATAATCTGCACTCGGTGACTTGGGAGGATGCATATGATATTCACCAACAGTTTCCATTTTTGTTTGATAGATATACTTATGATATTGTGATACACATTATTTCAGAACTTATATACTGTGAAACTTTGGGACGAAGTTTAGACCAAGAGGGGGTGTATGTAACATCCCTCTCTTGCACGCACTAGCAAACATATTCTTTGAGGATATTTTCTTTCAAGTGATCCAGATTATTATACTATTGGTCGTTGATTATGATTATGAGGTCTTATCGATTGATGGCATGTTATGTTGTTGTATTGACATGGACAAGTGTTATTGACTTGATTTTCCTGATTGTGCAGGATTTTGGACCTCAAGGATGCAGAGGCATCGATGAAACCCATTGGACTCTGGATTGAGTCAGGGAGTCGACTATTGGGTTTTTATTATTGTTGATATGACATATGCACATTTGATTAGATGTTATATTATTGATTGTATTTTTGACATGATTCTTTGATGATGCAGGTTGATGATAGTTTTCCGACAAGACTCACATGTGGAGTAGAGGGGTCATGCATGACTACTAGAGACATTGAGGGAGAGGTGTAGACAACAGCCCTACCCCAACCTACTAGCACTCTCGTTGTGGCTAGAACTGTCAGTTAACGATTACCTAGTCCGAGAATACCCACGATGTTATGAGGGAAGACTGAGATAGTCGCTCACGATGATTCTAAGGGGCACGCAATAAAGCAACGTTCTTATTCCTTAGAGGTCCTTAGTCTCCCACAAGATCACCTGGTGGAGTATTGAATCTAGGGGTTTTTGATGTCTACCAAGTTGGTCAAGAGGCGAGTGACACCCTTAGAGCACGTAGTGCATCTTGAAGGGCACGTTGCACAAGAAAAACAGAAAGAGGCGAGTGGCACCCTTGGAGCACGTAGTGCATCCTAAAGGGCACGTCGCGCAAGGGAAACAAAATGAGGCGAGTGGCACCATTGGAGCACCTAGTGCATCCTGAAGGGCACATTGCATTGTTAAATAATAAATTAATAAGCCTAGATGGCCTTAAAATGAATAATGTGATGAGAAAGATTTAAAACAATTTCCCTAATAAAATGTCGCCTAACCTAGGAAAATCAAATCTAGGTCTAAGTGATACTTGTGATAAAAAATATATATTTATATAAATAATAATAATAATAATAGTAATAATAATTAATCATGTGACGAGAAGGGGGTAATAAATTCAATTAATTTATAAATATCTATTGGGGGATAAAATTAAAAAAAAAAAAGGTAAAAGGGGAAATAATTGTTTTGTTACATATTCTAATTAGAATTTATTAATTAAAAAGAAAAAGGTGAAAAAGGTAATTTTCTACACTTGCCAATTTGAGTTTTAAATGAAAAGAGAAAGAGGGAAAGTTAAAAGAATTAGGAAACTAAGGAAACAAGGGGAAACATAAAGAGAAAGGGAAACATAAGAAAAGAGAAGAAGAATGACTAACTTAGCAAGGTATATTGCATTTAAGAACTTTCTAAATTTAACTCAACTAGTAAATTAATAAGGGGGTAAGTCATTAAAATGTGTAAGAGAATATGGGGACACCTAGGAGAGATTCTAGGAATGATTTTAGGTGGGTGAAGGAAATAGGAGTAATTAAATAATTAATGAAATTGTTTTTTGGTGCAACGAAGGGGATGGGTGACACATGTACGGGGAGGATTTTTATGAGTTAAAATTTTGAACAATAAATTAAATGGGAAATTGGGAAACAGATGACTTAGAAACTCTATATAAATGTGTGAGGAGGAGGATGATAAATCTCTTTTGTTATGCGTAACTTTACGTTGCAGAATCTTAGACTTGATTGACTTAGCTTGTGGGAGTTGGGATACCCATCTCGGTGAGGAGTGGTAGCTTGGCCTTGAGAGGTTAGATGGGAGCTATTTGTTCTCTTGTTTAGTGTGTGTGGCCCCTTTTCAGCTTGGGGGGCTAAGGGGGAAGAAGAGTACCCCTAGCATTGGATGGGAGGTGCCGGTGAATTCTCAACGGTTAGAAAACAAGAGATGCACAGAGCGCGTAGGACAACGACTCAGAGCAGATGACTTGGGATATGGTATGGTTACTTTTATTTTGCATGGTATATTATTATTCAACTTACACTTTGAATTCTGTACTTTTAACTATGTAAAGAAGGTGTTGGACTTAGCATTTTAATTGAGAACTTAATTTCCCCATAGCCTTAAGCTCGCTGCTTGACTTGATTCCCTTGGTTTTCGATCCCTGAACGTTGTGACTGTTCGACTGGTTTTATCTATTTTTTGTGATGGGTTTCTCTTTTTACATCATCTTCATCCCTATTTCGTCAGTGCACACCTAAGAAGTCGGTGAGGAGCCGAATCGATGGTCGTCACTTCGGTGCACAACGACCTATAGATTCTAATGCTCTATTTTTTTTTTGCATGGATGATGATAAAAGGATGTGTTTGCCCAACTATCTACCCCTATTTTTTGTTCATGCTTCAGTAACTATATTGCGCCTTGATGCGAATGATTACCTCTGTGGTTGTTTTTCTTCTCGCAACGAACCGCTTATAATCCTCTACATTGATCCTGACGTTTTAATACCCTTCCTGGAAATTATTTAAGGCTCTGTTTTTAATGCTTCTCCTGGTGTTTCACTGCGTGTTTCTCCTTACTTATGGTTTTGCATTACTCTACAATTTTACTATACATTTTATGTTATTCAATGCCATTTACTCTCTGAATTTCAACACACTAAACCACAAAATTTTAAGCTCTACATTTTTCTCTTTTACCACCTTCAATAGAAAATTCTACCTGACAGTCTTACCCATACTACTGCAGGGTCAATGTGAAAGTGATACCCTACCTACTCACCTTACCGAACAAATATTCTTGGTGTCTTCAATGTGCATGGTAGCATTTCCTTTTTTGTGTGTATTGGTTGAGATATATTGTCTTTAGACTGCACCTATAACATATTTTGGACAACGAATAATGGTTTTTGCTATGTAGTCTTGTTACTTATTGGTTATCACTTGTAACTATGCAATTTTCTTGTGTTAAACCTCTGTTCTATATGACTGTTGTTGGCATTCACCCCTGCGAATTGACCCACTGCAATTCACTTTACCCACAGATATACTACTCAGATACAATTTTATTGTTTAGAGAATATTTATTTATTTAGAAATGGATTTTAGTATTTAGTTGCGATTGAAATAATTCATAAGAGAATTCTTATTCCGAAAATGATTAATGACTGATAAACAAACCGTAGCGATTTAAGGGGCAACACTTTTAATAACAACTATTGTAATGGTAGCATTTTCCTTATTTAAGTGTATGATAAATAGTTGTATACCGCGGAAACGTTGGAGCAACGCTTGCATCCTTCCTTTATGGTGGTTGGTGTCATTTTGGCAAAGACCTTTGAATTCGATTTTTCCATATTTTCTGATCTAAACCCAAAAATTGATGGCAACGTTCTATTGGTTGGATTATGGTAGACAATGTTCTCATTGCATCTTTAATTTAAATTAATAGGCTGTATAGTGAATACCCATCAAGATTTTATACTGCTAGTGCTTGGCATATTTCCAATGCTTAGCTACAACAAATCTTTACCAATAACATCTACAACTATTGTTATTGGTCATATTATTTTATTATGTAATATTTGACTGACTTAGTAATACATTTGACTTCAAATTCACGTTTTTAAATGCAGGTTTTCCCTTCTTATTACCTCAACGGTTATCATCTTAATCCACTTTGCGAACCTCCTTTAAATATGGAGATATCAATGTTATGGTTTATAGACTGAGATTTTGAGGATTTTAACTAGATTTTATACAACAATGATTTAGCATTTATGATAGACAACCGCTTATTTTAACAACCTTTGAATAGAACAACCTTTAATTTTAGTACAAAACCTTTAATTTGAATAGACAACCTTTAAATTGAATAGAACAACCTTTAATTTGAATAAAAAACCTTTAATTTGAATAGAACAACCTTTAATTTGATTAAACAACCTTTAAATTGAATATACAACCTTTAGATTAACTTAGACTAAACTTGTCAATTTAGTTTCATATTAATTAAACCAGACTTGTCAAATTAGATTGTAATTATTGTTTATAGTTTTAGTATTGATTTAATTAGACTTGCTAAATTGATTTGTATTCAATGTTAAATTAGATGGTACATTAATGACTAATTTGTAATTTAGACTTACTAAATTTGATTTGTATTTAATGTTAAATTAGATTGTACATTAATGACTAATTTGTAATTTAGACTTGCAAATTTAGATTTGTAATCAATGTTAAAATAGATTGTAATTATTGACATGTTTAGACTTGATGAATGGTCGGGTTGTTGGCGAAGTCATGTTTTAGCTTGCGCTTCCTTCGAACGACATCATCTTGCGTATGTCAATCTGTTGCTTGGGGTGTGGGAGTATTCTTCTTGTCAGTAGCTCAGCTTCTAGCGAGTTGGATTCATCTAGAGTCCTTGGTCCAGATAGGTTGTGTAGCACCAGGGTTATACTTGTGCCTATCACCTGGGGACATCATGATTCCTAATGAGGGGATCATTGTGTGCCCTAAGGGAAGGAGGCGAAGGATAAATCGACTGAGGTTTGTGCTTTCCATGTGTGTGTCGTGGGTCATTATAAATTTATATTAGATCTTGGGACAAATGCCTTCATGCATTTGGTTCTACGCAATCAAGGTTCTAGTTATCTGGCCATCGAGTTCGTTGTTTCGGGATGGGGATGTTGTCCCTTAGCTTGTAGGCGTGGTCATTTTTGTGTCGGGAAGGTAGTCGTTTCTCCTTGTTGTTTTACACATGTTTCACCCACCTGATCTTGTGCCAATGCATGGAGTCATAGTGTTATGTTACATGTTTTGTGGGTGTGGTGCTCGCCATCAAATGTGTTGTTTAGCCATAATCGTTGTTGTCATCCTGTTCTAAAAAAAAATTGCACCTTTTGTTTCTCTTATAGTCGTAACGAAGGGGTCATTACGTATCTCCTAAACCTAACCTGGCCTTTCTATATTTTACCTTGACTTTCTAGCCAAAGGCTAATCTTATCTTCCAAAATAATTTCCTAAATCTTAGCTTAAATCAGGCTAATCATAATGGTCCTATAATTATAGGGAATGTTTTTATCCCCATTTTTAAAAATAGGAACAATGAGGCTTTTCATCCAGGGTTTAGGGAATCCCTGCTTGATTGCTCAATTGAAGAGATTGTGTATGTGAGGGATAAGGATTGGCCCTCTGATTTTAAAAATTTAATCTTGGTAGCCTTCAATGTCCTTAGCTTTCCCATTTGCAAGTCGCTTAACCCCGAACTCTATGTCATCTAAATAAAAAAATTATTCCTTTGTAGGGACAATAGGAATGGTGTATATGGCATTAGGAAACTTGTAAAGACTTATAAGGTAGGAATTCCAGTCCCTTAAGGGAATCCTATTATTTTCTTTAGTATTGCGTTTTAGAATTTGGCTCCAAAACTTCTTAGGATCCATCGTATATAGTTGTGAAAGTTGTTCTTTCCTTTTATTGATATAGTACCTTTTTTCCCTTTTAATTAGGGCTTTGTACGTATTCATCTTATCAAGTTTTAAGGACTCATTAGAAGCATCCCTAATGGATTTCCTAGCAATTTTACATTCTTTATCATACCAAGGGTTGGTCGTTCTATTATTCTTTTTGTAGGTCACCTAGAAAGAGAACATGTTAATATAAGTGGAAAGGTTAGTTGTAAAATTATGATAGAGTTCTTCAATGTTGTCCTTATAAGTTAGGAGATTTAATTTACTATTTAAATCCTTTAAGAAAATGTCAAGTTTACTTTTGTCAAAGCATAAATTCCTTTGATTATCAGAATTCTCTTCAATGGCGCTCCTATGCATGGAAAATTTTAGAATTAAGGTTAATGGTTTATGATCAAAGTCAGGCTCATGGTCATTTAAAGGGTCAAATGTTCTTATTTTCTTGGAAACGGGGATATCAAATATCACATAATCTACAAAATTGCTACCTATCCCATGAATACAAGTCATATCATTAGAGTTTGGCCACTTCATTACTCCATTGCAAATTATTAGGTCTTGAGATCTACAGAGATTGACCAACTCACTACCAAACAAATTCTCAATTAGGTATTCAAATCTTCTTTTGTAGATATCAGATAAAACAAGGTCCTCATCTAGCCATAAAGGATTATGGTTGGAGTCATTACTTAAAAGAGTATCTTGTTTAGTTGCAGTCCTAGCATTAAAGTCTCCTAGCACAAGGATATTTCCTTCATTTTTCAAACTATAAATATCTTGTTCTAAATTATTATAGGGACACTTGTTTTCTAGATTTCTTTTCTTATCAAAAGTACAATTAGTAGGTGCAAAATAACAAATTTCTGTATACATCTTTTTAGCATTAGTGTCTGAAATTTCTATCAAAATGTACTAATTGAGAGGATCAATATTATGAAGTTGAATGTCAGGATAAATGCTCTTTCTAATAGAACAAGTTATGCCTCCTATCCCTCTACGGTGGGATTTTTTGTTCCATGCCAACCACAAGACAAATCCTTTTATGTTAGGGACCTTAGAATCCTCATGCTCCCAAGTTTCAACTAGACAGATAATATCAATATCACTCGGGATCCAACTTATCATAGGACCTTTTCACCATGGAAATCCACGACAGTTCCAAAAAAGGATATCGAGTGTCTGAAATTCCTATTTATTATTATCCTTCTGGTCTCTATCCCTAACAATAGTTTTTCGATTTCTAATTATTTCCAATTTTCCTTCTTTCCTGGCTTCTTTTACCTTTTGAACTTCCTTCCTTAATTCAACTTGGTCTTCGGGACTGAGGTCTTCATTTATAAATATTCTTTACCCTTTTAAGCTCAGATATTTACTGAGTATGCTATATTTATGGTCATTACAACTTACTTTGACACATATCAACCTATCTTTGTGATGAATTATTTTTCCTAGCCTCTTTGCTTCTATGAGGTAAGTTGTATCAATTTGTGATTTATTATTTAATTCTTCTTTTACTATTTCTAGTGTATCCTCCTCTTGTTGTTCTTTTATACAAAACATTATGAGGTTCAAGGCTATTTTTTTACGCTCATGGTCCAGTTCTATTTAATTCACTCTTGAACCCTTAGAATCTATCCTCTATTTGAGTTTGAATGATATCTTTAATTTTTTTATCAACCATTATCTCTATCTCTATTTGGATTTTTACGTCTCTTTCTTCACTCTTTTTTTCTAATGTTTCTAACTCTATTTGTATTTTGACATCTCTCTCTTCTCTCTTTTTTTCTACCGATTCCATATAATTGTAAATGATCTCTAGGTTGATTTTGGAAAATATACTTAAATCTCTTTAAGTTAATAGATTATAAATATATTTTAATTTAAAATTGAATCAAAGTAAAAAGTGACTCACCTCATTTCACATGTTGAATTTCTTAAGTGGTTGAAGAAGCCAAAAATAATTTCTGAAAACCACACATAATTTCTAGAGAAACCAAGAGAAACTACAGGGATTATTCTGGGTAAAAAAGGTAAAAACCAAAGAGAAGTATTATTCCTGTTGAAAACCACAGATATATAATGTTAGAAATAAAATATCTCCTTCAAAACAAAAAGACAAAGAAGTATTATTCTCGTTCAAAATCGCAGAGATATAATTTGAAAACCATTCCCTTTCAAAATTGTAGAGAAATATTATTTCCATTCAAAAATGCATAGATATAATTTCAAAACCGTAGACAAGAAGTATTATTCATGTTCAAAACCATAGATAAATAATATTTTCGTTCAAAACCGTAGATAATTTGGAAAGGAATTAATGTTCAACTATGAGTTCCTTAGAAATATCTAGACATAATTTTATGTTAATTATTGAGCAAACCCAACAACATAAAAATAGATTATTGTATATATATGTTTTAATAAATTACAATATTTATATCATACAAAGTGAATAATATTGGAATCTGAATGCCTTTTTAAAAATTAAATTGCTCAAAAAAAAAAAACTTTAATGTAGAGCTCATAGAAATAACATTGAATTCATAAAGGTGGAGAACATTTCACAGACTGCAGAATTATTCAACTGAAAGGATCCTTTAGAAGAAGATATTGTAGGTAAAATTACTAGTAAACCAAGGTTTTTTGAACTGAGACTAGAAGGAATGTATCCACATAGGAACTTGAATACCTTTTTCTCTTAGCATTACGATCACATAGAAACAATTGCATCTCTGTAGAAGAAGAGCGTGGGTGTTTATTGTAGTGCTTAATATATATTTAGAAGAAAAGAGGAGTGTTCATTTAATAAACCCTTCTTACCTTTTGTCTCCATAAATATTATTGATGTATGTGAATTCCAACTCAAATTTTATCTTCCTAAAGAACAAAGACAAATTAGCTTGTCTATTATAGTTGTAAATGGAAAGTTGCAAATGGAAGAGGAAAGGTTGCATAGTTAAAAAAAATAAAAAAATTTAGTACCTAGGTCGATTGCTACTTTGAATCCCATATATGGAGGCGTCGATGAAGCACAAAGTGGAAGAAATCCATTGAAGAACTGATGATTTCCCTCACAACAGACAAGGACCCATCATTAAAATAAAACCAAGAAGAATTCATTAATAAAAATGTTATCTCACAACGTTAATATGCAGGGTAATAGAACTCATGGATTTGGGTAAATAATCAATCTATCTCCCACGACCTTGCCGAAATAAGGTTAATCGAAATCAAGTTACGCTTTATTTTTATTTAGAAAATATTTTGATAGTAGAATGAGTATACTATCAACAATCACTTTATAAAAGTGGTTGATATATGTCGGCCATTACTTTATAAAGGTGGAAAATAGCTTCTATCGACATATATCAACCACTTTATATTGTTGCTAGTTGAGGGTGGAAGAATAATAGACTATTAATTTATTAATTAAAGTAATAACGTAAAAACTATTTTTATATTAATTAATTGAAAGTTAATTAATGTATTAATTAATTAATATATTAAAATAATATCTTAATTAAAGTATTAATACATTAATAGAACATCCATGCATAAAAACTATTAAAATATTAAATAATAAGTTATTTAGTAATATAAATTAATAATGTATTAATAAAGTAAAAATACATTAATAATACATTTTTAATTAAATACATTAAATTATTACATTAATAAATTAATGGTGCATTGTTAAAGTAATGATACATTAATAATGTATTAATACATAAGGCACATTGATACATTATAATAATGTATTAACTCATTATTATAATGTAAATAAGGACACAATAATTAATATATTTATACATTATTAATTAATACATTTCTAAAGTATTAATACATTATTGTTTTACATAAATACATTTCTATGGTTGACCATGCTAGAATGTGGCTGACTATGGTTGACAATTGTTTTCGATAGATAATCATTGTTAGTCATGACCATGGTTGACCATGACTATCAATAAAATTCACCATGTTTGACCTTAGGAATGCTTAAAATTGACCATTAACTTAATTATGGTTAACTATTGTTGACCATGTTCAAGAATAATAAAGTAGTAATAATACATCGATAAAGTAAAAATACATATTTTACATAAATACAGTAAAGTATTACATTATTACATTATTGTATTAATACATTTTTTTTCGAGGTAATATCTCATAGGAAACCCCCGACTACTTCCCCTAATGTCCATGAAAGTCCTAACCTTAAGGGGGAACAAGAGATTCGAACCCGTGACCTCCTCCACTGGGGTCATAAATTTGGAGGACATCGGGGTGGGATTTGATCCACTTATGTCTACACGGGTCATGATACCATTTAATATAGTATATTTGGGTGAAACCACACATTCAACCACTACCTCAAGGGTCCCCCACGACTCCAGGTAAATCCCTCATGGGAATTGAACCTTTCCAATAATGAAAAACTCATCGCTTTCCATCATTGGATCCAACCCCTTTGGGCTTAAACATTTGAAGGACATGGGGGTGGGATTTGATCCACTTATGTGTGCATGTGTCACAATACCATTTAATATAGTATTTATGGGTGCAACCATGCATTCAACCATTACCTCAAGGTGTCCCCATGGGTCCAAGTAAATCCCTCATGGGATTTGACCCTTGCCAAATGCTGAAAAAATCATCGCTTTATGTATTAATACATTAATAAAGTAATACACTAATAAGATAATGGTGCATTAATAATATAATGATCAATTATTAATGTATTAATACATCATGGACATTAATATATCTTAATAATGTATTAACTGATCATTATAATGTTTAAATAAATAATAATCAATATATTTCTATATTATTAATTAATACATTATTGAAGTATTAATACATTAATGTTCTACATTCATACATTGTTATTATTGGTCCCTGATGTGTAGGACAGTCGGTGATGGAGTGTGCGGTTAAGGCACTCTGTGACGTTAAAGTCACCAGTTTGAAACCCATGCAGAAAACAAATCCAACCATGTTAAAGGTTGTTGTGGTTTAGGACAGGTGTGATCCTCGAGTGACTTTTATGGCTTAGATTCCCCTGAGTCGCTATTTCTCAGCCACATGCTAGTCCCGCAGGGCACAGACAAACTAACTAACAAACAAAAAATTACATTGTTATGGTTGAACTTGGTTGACCACGACCATGGTTGACTATGGCTAACCATGGATGCAATGGTTAACCATGTTTCACAATTGTTGACCATAGATAACCATTTCTAGACATGACCATGGTTCACGGTGATTATTAATGAAATTCACCATGTTTGAGCTTAACTATGCCTATGGTTGGCAATTACTTTAATCATGGTTAATTATTGTTGACCATAACCAAGAATAATAAAGTAGTAATAGTACATTAATAAAATAAAATAAAAACATTTTTACATTAAAGTATTACATTATAACATTAATGTATTAATACATCAATAAAATATCTATACATTATTATAATGCATAAGCATATTATAATTAAAATATTTATACACTATTCATTAATTTGTTGCTAAAGTATTAACACATGTCTTAAATTAATACACTATTAATACAATAATAAAGGTGTATAATTAATTCCCCATATGGGGTGACACATGGAGCACATGCATCAATGACTGGGGTGGATATGAGGGAAGTTAAATCCCCTCACCACCACCCTACTCTCTTGTCCAATCATGATGTCTAGTTTACATATCTAACAAGGCTTAGTGCATTGGGTCTTAATGGATACTCGGGCTCAGATCCTTAGCATCAGTAAAAAACAACTAATGGCCATTACTCTTGCGCTAATGGCTACCAGAGCCATCAAATCCTTCGTCCCCCTAGTCTTTTCGTCCTGTGGAGGGTCCTATATTGGGCATTTGACCACAACTCATGATCTTATTCTACTTTCTTTTCTCCATTCAATGGCTTTCCACCCTCTGTCTCCTGCTCGCACCATTGTTGATTGCATTCGACCTATGCTTTTCTTAGCCATGCCTCATGAGAGAGGTATGTCTCAACAAGGGCCAGCCTATTACAACTAATTTGGCAGGAAAAAACACCCGAGACTAGCCTCATTCTCTCTCATCCTGGGATGCAGCTTGGACCACTCACCCTCTTTTGATTAGAATTGGTATGAGGCAACTCAAATGGAGCCATGTCCTTCAAGAGAAGAGGGTTTCCATGCTTATGGAAGAAAAGATGGCAAGTCCCCATGTTTTTTGACATGTTTGTTAGCAATTGTGTTTTTTAAGGTTTATGAAAAATGGTCTCCATGCATTCTGGTTTCCACTGCAGTGGAAAAATAAATGGCGTGCTATAATGTATACTCAGACATGTGTGTATTTTTGATAAAGTAAGGTAATACAATACTTTTTATTTACAAAAAAAAGTTGTACAATTAATTTGTTGCTAAATTATTAACACATGTATGAAATTAATACACTATTAATACAGTAATAAAGTAGTACACTAATAATGGATTATTAAAGTATTAATATCTTAATAAAGGATTATTAATTAATAGATTATTAAAGGATTGAACCATTAAAAAGGTATTAAAGTTTTAATAGTACATTAATACATTGAAGTAATAAAGTAAAAAAAAAATATAATATATTATTAGATAAATACAAAACATTGATCGTGACCATGACAAGTATTAAATTTCAATTCCTAGCATTCAACTAATTTAAATTAATTAATATTAACTATTTTATTAACTAATATGAATATTTAGTAATAATTCATATTAATTAACTATTTTATTAATTAATAATTCATATTAATTAACTATTTTATTAATTAATAATTCATATTAATTAACTAGATTATAATTTCATTTAATTAATTATTGTTATCTATATTATTATTTAATAATTATTATTGATTAACTATATGAATATTTAATAATAATTAGTGATTAGATTTAAAAATTAAACTTTAAATTATATTTTTACCTTTTTAATAATAAAAAATAACATCTTTATTTTCACAACGATCAATTTAGAATGACTATGTCTATATTTTTTCATAACGTTAATATTATCTTCACATTTATATACTCTCTACCCTCACACTATTTTCATACTCATTGTTCGTGACATTGCGACATTGGCAATTGTTGGTCACAATGTGATGTTAGAAAATTTTAATGTTGGGAAATATTCGTTAGCTTTGGAAACCTTCGTCAAATTACGATGTAGGGAGATGCTCGTCAAAATGCAACATTAGGAAATTTTAATCACATTGCGACATTAGGAAATGTGAATGTTGGGAAACATTCGTCACATTGAAACATTGGGAAATGTTTGTCACAATGTGATGTTAGGAAAGGTTTGTGACATTTCAACATTGGGAAATATTCCTCACAATGCAATGTTAGGAGATGTTATTGTCGGGAAATATTTGTCACATTTGAAAATGTTATTGCAATGTTTTTTTTGTTTTGACAAAAACGGTTATGTTGCATTAATCGGCATTCTGGCCAGCCAGAATCTGGAATTTACAAATCCGAAGAAGGTTGGTGACCTTTGATAGTGCTGCCAACCTTCTGGTGAATGTCTTGGGAGACCAGTTCCCTTTGATCCTTGAGCTAATTCGAGAATAAGACAAAAAGTGCGTACATGAGTAAATTCTCACAAACTGTGAGCATAGCAAAAGACAGAAGCAAATCATTATTCCAATGGGACTGAATTTTTCCCCTTAAAGTAGGGGTCCAGCTTTTTCTGAGATCCTAAAGAAATGTTGGAGGTCGCCTCCTTTTCTCTGCGTGCTTTGTTGGTGTTTCTCCCTCGGGTAAGGGGCAGAGACGAAACTGAGTTGTCTTCAGGTTCTGAAGTTCCCCCAGAGCCGCTAGAGGGGGCTATAATCCGACCTTCTTGAGCTTCCGGATCCAGAGCCCGAATCTTTCTCGCTGCTACAGATTTTGGGGGGGAGGATTCCGAAAGGCTTTCGTCTGCCGGAGGATCATCCTTGACTGTTGTTTCTTCTGGTTCTGGGGCTTCGTCTTCCTTTAGCGCATCAAAATTGTTTTTATTTTCTAGAGTTGCCTCTTTTGACTAAGTGGCCTTCGGGGCTTGGTCTAGTGGTTCGTTTCACTTTGACTGCCTTCGTCGGTTTGCTACGGGCTGAAAGGTGTCTTCTTTGACTGGTCCTGGTTCCTCAGTGGCTTTGGGGAAGTTTCTTGCGAAGTGGCCGTAAGCATGGCACCGGAGGCACTTGAAAGGAATCTGCTCGTAGTCCAGCTCTTGGATATGGCTCCAATCTCCCAGGGAGAGATTAATGGCTTCCGGAAGACCTTTCTCGAGGTTAACCTCAACACAAATGTGGGTGCAGGTATACTGGTCCCCTTTCAGTTCTGCTTTGTCCAGGTAACACCCAAGCTTATTTCCGATGTCCTCTAGAGATTCTATCCCCCATAGATGCAAGGGTAGATGAGGCAGCCTAACCCAAACTGGAGCTGCGGTAATCTCGGCTTCGGGATTGAAGTCAGGAGTCCAGGGGGCTAAGAACATTCCTCTCGACTCCATGAAATAGGGCCCAGATCTGAAGACTAGATCACAGTCCTCTTTGCTCAAGAAACTGAAGACAAAAAAACCCCTGCCTACTGCAAACAGAGAAACGTTTCCCTTTATCAATGATTTCCAACAGTCATTCGTCCATGCCTCCACCGCTTTGGGGCTAGGCCATAACCCCGTAAACTTTCCGATGAGGGATGTTTCTGCTAGAAGGAGGGCAAGAGAGAAAGGATGCTCTAGAGTTAGCTTCAGAGAGGGGATCTCCTCCATCTTCTTAACAAACTTGGACGAGAGAGAAGGCTTGGGTTTAGGGCCTGCCGAACGAACTAACGCCTTGAATGCTTCAAAAGGATCTTTTCCCTTCCCGACGTTTAGATCTGGGGCCATCGTAGCCGACCTCCTGCAAACAAGATCAAATCGTAATGGTGAGACAATACCACTGTACCCACCCGCATGCAAACCCGTAGGCGATCTCAGGCCTCGCAGGGACCCTCTGAAGGTGCTGCCGTGGAATTTGATCCGTGCCCTCTAAACCCTGGTCGCTGCTAGACGCGTCCCTGCAACCAAACAATACGCTGAAACACCAAATCCGCTTCTCCAAATTGCGAGAAAACGCTCAGGCAAAATGCTACAACACCATTCCACTGCCCTGGACCAGACTGCTACTCCAAAACGCGTGAAGAAGCTTGGGGACACGGGTGAATCATGCAGATTGCTTCCTGCACTCGAATACCAGAGCGAGGCGGCTAGGGTTTGGGCCCTAGCCGCGATGACTCGTCTCGCCTCATCTTTCTTCCGACCTAACTAAAATGTTATTGCAATGTTAAATTGAATGTTGAATTGAATTGAATTAAGTTCTTATCGTGGAATTAATGAATAATTAAGTTTGCATCATTGAATTGCATGTTAATGTTATTTCAATAGTAATACTTTAATTTAATCTTACTTCAATAGTAATACTTCAAGAACTTGAATATAAAAGAACTTTAAATATTGGAAATTTAAAAGTAAAAAACCGATTTCCATTAAATTAACATTCTTTAATCACATTGCAACTTTACATAATGGATAAAATAAATTTATGTTTTTCATTAAGGGTTATATAAATTTATGCTTTTAATTAAGGGGTATGTTGTGTGATAAAGAAGTGTATACTATTGGAAAGATAATGTTATATAACATTGTGACAATTTACGAGAAAACATTAGGAGGATGAGTTAAATAAAATTTAATATTTTGGCATCTGTAAGCAACCTTATAGTTGAAATAAATGTTAATTTTATTGCAATAGTAATACTTCAATAACTTGCAGTGTTAATGTTATTTCAATGTTAAATTGAATTGAATTAGGTTCTTATCATGGAATTAATGTGGAATCAAGTTCTTATCATTGAATTGAATGTTAATGTTATTTCAATAGTAATACTTCAATTTAATGTTACTTCAATAATAATAATTGAAGAACATGACTATAAAAGAACGTGAAATATTAGTAATTTAAAAGTAAAAAAATGATTGCCATTAAATTTATATTCTTTAGTCACATTGAAAATTTACATAATGGATAAAATAAATTTATATATTTTGTTAAGGGTTATATAAATTTATGATTTTCATGAAGGAGTATGTTGCGTGATGGAGAAGTTTATGCTATTGGAAAACTATTGTTATATAACATTGCGAGAATTTACTTGAAAAAAATTAGGAGAATTAGTTACAAAAAATTTAACGTTTTGGCATCTATAAGCAACATTATCGTTGAAATGAATGTTAATGTTATGTAAATAGTAGTACTTTAGTAACTTGTGATGTTAAATTGAATGTTGAATTAAATTAAGTTCTTATCATTGAATTAATGAAGAATTAAGTTTTTATCATTGAATTGAATGTTAATCTTATTTCAATAATAATACTTCAATTTAATGTTACTTAAATAGTAATACTTCAAGAACTTGACTATAAATGAACATGAAATAATGGAAAAAATCCAGCAAAAATCCAAGAGAGCTCAACCTTAATATTATGCTATATTCTGACATATTAAATGGAAAAGAGTGATTTAACTTGATTGGAATGAACCATATCAACATTTAAAGATAAATAAAGGTTATGTTTGGTGTAGACATATCAATAAAATGATACCTTACTGATGCAGGAGCATCGCTCAACCTTAGTAAATGCGCAACACGCCAACACATAGACTCGCGATGGAGAAAGAGAGAGGCACCGACCCTCCCATTTTTAAATTTTGAATATGATCCAATACCGTTTTTTGTGTTGTAAGGCTGATATATGCCAGGCTATGCCTTTGTAAAGGTAGTGGGTAGGGTTGCCTTAAATGGTTTCCTGTAGTAGGTCCAGATCATAGTCAGGTCTGGACATTCATTTAGGAATGTAGCCATAGAGGTATGGTGTCATAACTGAGACAATGATGGAACTAAGGCGGTAAAGAGGATAAGATCATAGAGCCCTTTGTTGTAACAAGGAGGGAGAGATATCTCAGGTAGAGAGAGTCTTAGAAGACTTAAGAGGTAGAATATTTCTGAGAGAAAGAGAGCTTGAGAGATTTGGGACTCTGTTGCAGTCCAGTTTTTATGTAAACATCCATATAGATACACAAAGATAATAGAAAAGAAGTTTTTCCTACATATTGTTGTTCATGTGTGTACGTATTTCATGGATGAATGTTGTAGGTATATGATAAGTTTCATTTATAGTAGGTAGATAGATTTCTTTATATTTGTTTGAGTTTGAAGTATCATTTTGGGTTCTTTAGGCTGTGCAAGGGGTTAACAACATAATGTTGGAATTTTTGTAGCTAGCGCAAGGAGTGTGCATCTGAACTCTGCGGGGTCAGGGAAGAACATGCCAGGAGGGTGAACCAGTGTGAGAAGAAATTAAAAGAAAGGACCTCAAGGTTGTTGAATACCTCAAAGGGGAAACTGTGTTGAAGAAGAACAAAGAGAGACAAAGTTACAAGATAGTCTGTTAAGAAAAAGATCTCCCAAGAGGGCATTGAGCGGGTGCAAGTGTGCATAGAGGAAAAACTTTGCGTCAAGTTTAGAGAGAGATAGAGTTACTGAATACTCTGTAATAAGAAGCTCTGCAAAGTGTGCATCGAGCAAGGAGAACACCTAGAGGGAGAGAATAATTTATTTCCAAGAAATCCTTCGGGTCTGAGTTTGATGAAATCCCAGAAATGCAAGGAGTGCATGGGAGATTGAAATCTTCGAGGAGACCAAGAGTAGAAGAGATAACACAAGGAGTGCGTATGAGACAAAATTATTCTAAGTCTGAAAGTTTAGAAAAGATAACGCTTTCAAGAGCAGAGCGAGACCCAAAGGAGTCGGGTTCGCAGGAGAAGTTCAAAGGCCGAGAACTTTGAACTCTTACAAAATATTCCAAGTCGAAATAAGGTGGAAGCTCAGGAGGAGGAGAGCCAACAACCATTAGATTGGTTGTGAGAAGGATCTTAGACCATTATATCTACGTATAGGGAGTGAAGGAAGCACAGGGGAGAAGAATAGATCCCATCTATTGGATCTGAGCACAGAGGATCAATAATCGTTGGATCCAAAAGAAGTGCACGAGCCTTAATGTTGTGTACATGCAGGAGAGTGGAATCATCAAAGTCCCAAAGTACCAAAGGGAATAGGGACCATCCATCATCGAGGAGGAAAGGTGGCGTAAGATCCACAAATTCATAATTTTTTGGACAAGGAGGTCTTAGGAGTAACCGAAGTAAATATTGGGCACTGATCGCTAAGAGGGCTACGTGTCAATAGATCGCGAACTTTGGGTGAAATAAATCTAGGAGAAAAATGAAGGAGGAAAGTTTGAGACATGACCCTCCTGAAGCTCGAAGATTTAGAGAGAATCTGGATCATCAAATCTAGAAAGGACACGCGGTGAAAGATCATGAATTCTAGGTGAAATCACTCAGGGAGAACGTGAAGGATGAAAGTTTGAGAACTAAGATCGTCAAAGCCCGAAGATTTAAAGAGCCAGAGAAATGAAGAGTCGAAGAGATATGGACCATTAGACCCAGAGAGACACATGGCGACAGATTGCAAGCTTCAAGTAAGCTGCATTTGAATTTCGGTTGAAAGTTGAAATTTTAGAAGCTCGAAGGCCAGAAGTGAATTTGGGTCATCTGATATAGAAGGGACGTGGAGTGAATCCATGGACTTCGGGTAAAGTACCAAAGTGATTCATATCCATTATATCAAGGGAGACATGGTGTAGATCCATGCACTATGGGAAAATACCTGAAGTGATCCTCGACCGTCAGATCAAGTGGACACAAGATAGAGATCCACACAGTTTGAGGAGAGAGAATATTTGAGAGTTGAGAAGTTTGAAGCCCTAAGATGTGAAGGGATTGCAATCGTTGATTGAGGAGGAGACACACATCAGAGGATTATCAATTCCAGGTAAAAGAAATAGGAAGGCAGGAGTTTGACATTTGATATTTTAGAAGCTCGAAAATTCAAAGTGAAGTGAGCCATTGATATGAAGGTGGACATGTGGTGCCAGATCCAGATCTCCGAAAGAAAATGAAGGAGGAAAATTCCGAAGACCAAGAGAATATCTTGGTTGTTGATCAAGAAGGGAGTTTGAGGACCGTTGATCTGGTTGAGGAGGCCAATTTCCTAAAGTAGGAGAACAACCATTGATTGGGGAGGATATGTGTCAGCAGATATTCCACTCCAGAAGATACCTAGTTAGCATCAGTGAGAATTTAAGAATTGAGATTCCCGAAGGCTAGATTCACGGAGGAGATCCTAGCCATAGGTTCAGGGAGACTAGTGGCAACAGATCATTAAATCTGGAATATTGGAGTATGGAAGAAGGCGAGGTATGATATTTCAAAACACCCGAAGTCTGGAATTGTGAAGAGATCATAGTCGTTGATCTAGGAGAAGAAGATCTGGTCTGTAGATTTGAAAGGCACATATTTGAAGCGTCGATTCAGGCGTTATTGTCAAGATCATGAGATCGACGATTGGGAAGGATTGAGAGGCTAGGATAATATTGGACACTAATTTTCCTTGAGAAGGATGCAATTAGAACCATGATATTCGCAAAGGGATACGTGGCAACTTGAGGAGGTTTATGGGGAAAAAAGTGGGTTGGTTTGAAACCACTCTTTCTCGTTCCCTCAATTGTGTATTAGCACAAGGTCATAGCCTAGAGGCATATGAAGGAAGGGACTAGTGGAAAATATGTAGCACCCGCAAATTGAATAACACCTAGAGTGCATAGACAGAGGGTGTGGATGTCACAAGACCTACTCCTAAAGAAGAAAGGGTGCTATAGGACAAATTAGTAGGTGCAGACACTAACAGATCTCCCTAGATCCACATGGATCTAGAACAAAACAAGACGAAACATGACGCTTTCCTTAAGTTTCAAATATTGAATTTAATAACCAAAGAGGGATGGGTGACATACCGTTTAAATGTCGCTTCCTCTTGCCATCGCCATCCTATCTCCGTTCCAATGCTCATACAATGATGATCCTACAAAAGAACACAACCAACCAAAGTGATAGTAATAGCATAAACTCAATATAAACCTATGTATGTGACCAAGGAATCATACAATAAAACATAACAAGCTTTATAGGAAAGAATCATATTATTGTATCATATTAAATGTGAAAGAGAGATTACAACCATGCCCTTGATGTCGTAAGGTCCCTTCCAACTGTCCTTCGTTCCCCACACACTTTCAATCCAAGAATTATGAGAGCACAGATCTGATGGTATTCACAATCTATCTTGACAAAGAAAATCTCAAAGCCACTCCAACCAAGCTAATAATTCCAAGCCAACCAAAGCTAACAAATCTCAAGAACCCCTTCTCCATGAGAGCTCCTCTCCTTTTATAAGTTGAAGAGGATAAGGTGAGGAGGTTAGGATGATCCCACTAAATCATGAAAGCGAGTAACATCCAAACCATTAGGATGCCACCTCACCATGGAAGTTTCTCCTTCTAGAAGATTCAAGAAAATGCTCATTTTTCCCACGTGTAAGCATTCTCGCACCCTGCTTATAGTGAAACCTACGAACTGTTCACACCATAGCTATGATGCAGCCTGTGAGAATCAGGCATTCTCACACCCTAATACATAGGTAGCTTGTGAACTTCCTTTTTTATAAGTTTTTTACATAGGAAAATGCAACTTCTTTTCTCAGGAAAATTTCTTCTCCCTTCTCTCTTCAGGAACTCAGGCCACTGACCCCTCTAAAGGAAACACATAGGTTTACATCATTAACAATCATAGGGATGACAAAAGTAATGTGTAACAAAGGGGCATGTGTATAATCATTTTGGGTTCAATCAAGATCCTGAAGAGTCGATCCAACTCAGAGGAAAGAAATATCTAGTGACCGAGAGGTCATAGAACCCCAGGAGGGTAGAGGAGGGTTGCATCAATTACACCATATGAAAAATACAAATATAGTAGGAAGAAAAAATAATCTAGAATTGACATGAATAAAAGAAAAAACAAATTATTTAAAAAATTTTGTCACAATGTAAAATAAATAAAACTAATAAAATGTTTAATTTGAATGGAATGACACATATTAAAAGTAATAAAGTGATTAAATTGAATGGAATGATAAAAAAACATTTCAAGAGTAATAAAGGTAAACATTCGTGTAGACATTAGGAAAATATGTGACATTGCAACATATGTAGAATAATAATAAACAATAATAATATTATTCTATTTAATGTAACGTGACATTATCAAAGTGAATCGTAATAAAATGAATTTTGCAAAATCCAAAAATCGTAAACTTCCTCAAATGAAGTTTCCAAATGCCAAAATATATTTAAATCTCTTATAATGTAAATATAACAAAACCTATTCAAAAATGAAACCAGGTTTATGGCAAGCACAACACTAATTAATATCAACTTATCCATGACCATTTTGTTGATGAAGCCATTCTCTTCTCAATTTTCTCCCCGCATCCCTATCAGAAATATGTAGAAATTTGTGTAGCATTACCTTCAATGAAGATAAAAACTGTAGAGTTTCATCAAATAAGTGGAATGGGTGCACATGTGGAATAGTGATCATATTTTGAACGACATGAAGAAATTGTTCTTCTTGTGTTATTTCACGCAAAGCATGAATAAACATGGAAGGATCCGAGTTGTCCAAAACTGTAGAACATGAAAAATAGAAAAAATAAAATAATTTAGTATAGATGACTAAAAATATCAGTAAGACAAGGAAAAATTGTCTTCAGTTGTTGAAATTATGAACTGAAATAAAAATATGAATTGCATATGAAAAACACAATTTTTTCTTCCGAACAAAAATGTTTAGCAAACCAAATTACATGTAAAATATTGCATGTATGCATTTTACATGCATATTAACCTTTTTTTCCCCTGTAACATGTTATGTGTAGTAATATATGATATTTTAAATGTTATCGGTTAGTACTAAACAAAGATATAAATACAAAGAATGATGATATTGTTATTTAAATAGTTAGAAAAAATATCGAAGGTATATAACATATAAACAAAGTGAATAAATGATTAATACAAAAATAGTAAACTTGAATGAACATAAAATGAAAAAAACACATGAATTCAATGAAGAGATAAAGTATTTACATGGGATGTTACATTAATAAGGATTGTAATCATTTCTCTTCTTTCTTCTTAATAGTAACATAAGAAATATTTTTCATCTTAGCATAAAGCTGAAAAGAGAAAGGTGGAGATATGCGCAAACCATATATCAATTTCACTCTTGATATGGAAGTCAAGGTCAACCCCTTACGCTCTTTCTTACCAATATCAATTGTAGTCCCATCTAAAGTCAATCCCTATAATTTGTGTATAGTAAGGGCCCATGCCATCTTTAGAGGAATTTTTTTCTGATTTCCTCTTGTAACAGTTGTGGTTGGAACAATCTTTGGATTCCTTATGTCAAATGAAACACCAATATACTTATCAAAAAGAACAATATTTAACATTGGAAGTTGGG